>JAQZBX010000064.1:0-160934 GCA_029593785.1 Cabassous unicinctus | reverse complement strand
TTTTTTTTTTTTTTTGGCAATATAAGGGACCCAAAAGAAGTTCTCTGCTAGATCACCCCTTCACTGAGGGGACCCTAAATGGGCTCCTGGAAACTAATCAAGCCCTTCTCACTTCCTGACCTCCCCAAGAAAGCTGAAGCTTTGAAGCTTGTCAGTGCAGAGTGATAAAATTGGCTGACTCCACCCCCTCTGGGGATAGACCTCAATGTCAGTGGGCGGCTGGGTAAATCAAGTTTGCTCAGCAGATTTGCCTCTACCCCCAGCCTGGCACTGTTTCAATCCAGCTTATCTGTTCCCCAAAGCTATGAGGTTGTCCAGGCAGCCAAATCCACAGAAGTAAAACCCCTCTCCACCTTCTGTCAAAGCCTTCCCTCCCTCAGAGTATGCTCCTTCACACCGGCAGTGGGAATCACAGATGTAGGATTCGTGGCTCCAACCAGCCATTTTCTGTTTGGGTGGGGCTCAGCCGTGTGTGTTAACCCTCACAAGCAGGCCCAGAACTCATGAATCTCCACCAATCACTCCATGCCGTCGATCTGCCCACTGCTAGATGATCCAAGCTTTTTGTTCCATGTGCCCACAGCACAGACCCTCAGACAGGACCCCATCCACAATCAGCCTTCCCCGGAGAGCTAGTTCATGTGTACCCTCCTAAACCAACATCATCTTGCCTCCCCATAGTTCTTCAGTTTTGAAAACAAAGCAAGTTACTGATTTAATTGCCTGCTTCATACTTCTTTTCACTTAAAATCAATGCAAAGCAGTGGTGGTACAGAAGAATCTGTGAATACAGTCATTTCTTCACTTGTGAAAACCAAGCAAGTCCTTGTTTAATTGGCTGCTATGGACTTGTTTTCACATACAGTAAATATCAAAACACTGGTTTTATCTAATGCTCTGTGAATGTAGGAGGTTCTTCAGTTTTTAAAACTAAGCAAATTATTTCTTTATTTGGCTGCTATTGCACTTGTTTTCACTGATAATTGATGTCAAAACACTGGTTTTACCTAATGCTCTGTGAATGCAGTGCATTCTTTAGTTTTGAAAACTAAGGAAATTAATTGTTTAATTGGTTGCCATGTGCTTGTTTTTACTTACAAGTTTATTATGCTGGTATTACCTAATAGGCAGAGAATGCATTTGTTTCTTCAAGTTGTGAAAACTAAGCAAGTTACTTCTTCAGTGGGTGGTATGCACTTGTTTTCACTTTCAATTAATGACTGAATAATGGTTTACCTAATACTCTTGGAATGCAGTTATTTCTTCAGTTGGGAATACTAAGCAATTTGCTTCTTTAAATGAATGCTATGCACTGGTTTATACTTACAGTCAAAGGCAAATCATTTGTGATACCTAAGAATCTGTGAATGCAGTAGTTTTCACTTACATGTCAATATGCTGGTTTTACCTAAAAAGCTGAGTATGCAGTAGTTCCTTCAATTGTGAAAACTAAAAAGGCAGTAGCGTGTTTAGTGGGCTGGAATGCACACTTGGTTTAACTTACAACCAATGTCAAAGCCGTGATTTTACTTAAAGTTCTGGGAATGCACTAGTTTCTTCATTTGTGAAAACTAAGGAAGTTATTTATTTAATTGGCTGCTATGCACTTGTTTTTGCCTACATTCAATATCAAAACACTTATTTGATTTAATGCTCTGTGAATGTAGGAGGTCTTTCAGTTTTGAAATCCAAGCAAGTAGTTTAATTTGCCACTATGCACTTGTTTCAACTTACAACCAATATTAAATCCCTGGTTTCACTTAATGCTCTGTGAATGAATTACATTCTTCAGATTTGAAAATTGAGTGTTACTTTTTAAATTGGCTGCTATGTGCTTGTTTCACTGAAAATGTCAATATGTTGGTTTTACCTAATGCAATGAGAATGCAGTTGTATCTTTAAGTTGTGAAAATGAAGGAAGTTACTTTTTAATTGGGTGTTTGCACTTGTTTTCACTTACAATCAATGACAAACAGCATTTTACCTAACACTTTTGTAATGCAGTAGTTTCTTCTGTTTTGGAAAATGAAGCAATTTGTTTCTTTAAATGAATGCTATGTACCTGTTTTCACTTAAAATCAATGGCAAATCAGTTGTGATAGCTAACACATTGTGAATGCAGTAGCTTCTTCATTTGTGAAAACTAAGCATGTTATGTCTTAAATTGGCTGCTATGCACTTGTTTTCACTAACAACAACTGTCAAAAACCTGGTTTTGCCTAACACTCTTTGAATATAGGAGGTTCTTCAATTTTCAAAAATTAAACAAGGTGCTTGTTTAATAGGATGCTATTCACTTCTTCTCATTTACAATCAATGAAAAAACTCTGGTTTTTCCTAATGCTTTGTGAATGTAAGTGGTTTTTCAGTTTTGAAAACTAAGCAAGTTACTGATTTATTTGCCTGATTCCCACTTCTTTTCACTTACAATCAATGTAAAAGAAGTGGTGATACTTAAGATTCTGTGAATGCAGTCATTTCTTCACTTTTGAAAAGCAAGCACATCCTTCATTAATTGACTTCTATGCATTTGTTTCACATACAATAAATATCAAGACAATAGTTTTATCTAAAGTTCTGTGACTGTAGGAAGTTCTTCATTTCTGAAAACTAAGGAAGTTATTTCTTTAAATAGCTGATATACCCTTGTTTTCACTTACATTCAATATCAAAACTCGTTTGACATAATGCTATATGAACTAAGTAGGTTTTATAGTTTTGGAAACTAAGCAATATGCTTGTTTAATTGCCTGCTACACACTTGTTTTCAATTGTAATCAATGTCAAAACACTGGTTTTGCCTAATGATTTGTGAATGCATGAGGTTCTTCAGTTTTGAATTCCAAGCCATTAATTTGCTGCTATGCACTTGTTTTCACTTACAATAATTGCCAAAACCCTGGTTTTACCTAACACTCTGTGAAGGAAGGATGTTCTTCAATTTTCAAAAATTAAGCTAGGTTATTGTTTAATAGTTTACTATTCATTTCTTCTCACTTACAATCAATTAAAAAACACCAGTTTTAATGTTGTGAATGTAAGGTGTTCTTCTATTTTATAACTAAGCAAGTTAGTCATTTAATTGCCTGCTTCAGAATTCATTTCGCTTAAAATCTATGTCAAAGCAGTGTTGACACATAAGAATCTGTGAATGCAATAATTTCTTCACATGTGAAAACCATGCAATTAATTGTTTAATTGCCTGCTACAGACTTGTTTTCACTTACAGTCTATGTAAAAACAGTCATTTTACCTAATGCCCCGGGAATGCAGTACATTCTTCAGCTTTGAAAGCTAAGAAAGTTACTTTAATTGGCTGCTATGCATTTGTTTTCACTTACAAGGTCAATATACTGGTTTCACCTAATAAGCTGAGAATGCAGTTGTTTCTTCAAGTTGTTAAAACTAAGCAAGTTGCTTTTTCATAAGACACTATGCACTTGTTTTCATTAAAAATCAATGAAAAACAAAGGTTTAACTAACGTATTTGGAATGCTGTATTTTCTTCATTTGGGAAAACAAAGCAATTTTCTTCTTTAAATGAATGCTATGCATTTGTTTTTACTTACAATCAAATGCAAACCATTTGTGATACCTAACACTCGGAATGCAGTAGTTTTTTCAGTTATTTAAACTAAGCATGTTACCTCTTTAATTGGCTGCTCTACAGTTGTTTTCTCATAAAATGTCATTATGCTGGTTTTACTTAATATGCCGAGAAGGTTGTAGTTTATTCTGTTGTGAAAAGTAAGCACATTTCTTCTTTAATTGGCTGCTATGCACTTGTTTTAACTTACAACCAATGTCAAAACCCTGATTTTACCTAACACTATGAAAATGAAGGGAGTTCTTCAATTTTCAAAAATTTAGCAAGGTACTTATTTAATAGGATACTGTTCACTTCTTCTCACTTACAGTCAATGGAAAAACAACTGGTTTTATCTTTTTTAATGTAAGGGGTTCTTCAGTTTTGAAAAGAAAACAAGTTACTCATATAATTGCCTTCTACACCCTTCTTTTCACTTACAATCAATGTCAAAATAGTGGTTTTACCTAATGGTCTGTGAATGCAGGAGTATCTTCAGTTGTGAAAACAAGCCATATTACTTCCTTTCCACTTGGCTATTTTTCACTTGCTCTCAAAATCAATGAAAAAACGCTGATTTTTACCTTAGGCTTTGTGAATGAAAATGGTTCTTCAGTGTGGAAAAATATGCAAGTTACTTGCCCGCTCATAGTTTCTCTTACAATCAGTGGCAAATCACTGGTTTTACCTAATGCTCTGTGAATGCAGAAGGTTATTCTGTTTGGAATTCTAAACAAGTTACTGTGTTATTTGCTAGTACTTATTCTCACTTAAAATCAATGCTGAAACAGTGGTTTTACTTAATGCTCTATGAATGCAGGAGGTCCTTCAGTTTTGAAAATTAAGCAAGTTGCTTGTTTAATTGACAGTTATGTACTTGGTTTCACTTAAAATGACAATATTCTGGTTTTACATAATAGCCTGAGAATGAAGATATTTCTTCAAGTTCTGAAAACTATTCAAGTTACTTTTTCATTGGGTGCTATACACTTGTTTTCATTAACAATCATTGACAAAACAATGGTTTGCCTAACACTCTTGGAATTCAGTAGATTCTTCAGTTTAGAATTTTAAGGAATTTACTTCTTTAAATGAGGTCTATGCACTTGTTTTCACTTAGAGTCAATGACAAATCAATTGTGATGTCTAACACTCTGTGAATGCAGCAGTTTCCTTATTTGTGAAAAATAAGCATGTTATGTCTTTAATTGGCTGCTAAGCACTTGTTTTAACTTACAAGTAATATCAAAACCATGGTTTTACCTAACATTCTGGGAATGCAGTAGTTTCTTCAATTGTGGAATCTAAGGAAGTTATTTCTTTAATTGGCTATTCCACCCTTGTTTTCATTATACAATAAATATCAAAACCCTGGCTGTATCTAAAGCACTGTGAATGTAGGAGGTTCTTCAGTTTTGAAAACTAAGCAAATTACTTCTTTATTTGGCGGCTATTGCACTTGTTTTCACTAAAAATCAATGACAAAACTCTGGTTTTACTTAAAGCTCTGGGAATGCAGTAGGTTCTTCAGTTTGAAAACTAAGCAAGTCACTTGTTTAATTGGCATCTGTACACTTGTTTTCACTTACATGTCAATAAGCTGGTTTTAACTAAAAAGCTGAGTATGCAGTAGTTCCTTCAGTTGTGAAAACTAAAAATGCAGTAGCATGATTAGTAGGCTGGAATGCACTTGATTTAACTTACAACCAATGCCAAAACCATGATTTTACTTAAAGTCCTTGGGAATGCACTAGTTTCATCATTTGGGAAAACTAAGGAAGACATTTCTTTAATTGGCTACTATGCAATTGTTTTCACTTACTTTCAATATAAAAACACTTGTTTGACCTAATGCTCTGTGAATGAAGGAGTTTCTTCAGTTTGGAATTCTAAGTAAGTTTCTTCTTTAATAGCCTGCTACATACATGTTTTCACTTATAATCAATGTGAAAACACTGCTTTTACCTAATGCTCTGTGAATGCATGAGGTTCTTCAGTTTTGAATTCCAAGCAAGTACATTAATTGCTGCTATGCACTTGGTTTCACTTATAAGCAGTTTCAAAACCCTGGTTTTACCTCATACTCTGTGAATGAAGGAGGTTCTTCAATTTTAAAAATTAAACAGGTTTCCTGTTTAATAGGAAACTATTCACCTCTTCTCACTTACAATCAATGAAAAAACACTGGCTTTACTTTGTGAATGTATGCGGCTCTTCAGTTTTGAAAACTAATCAAGTTATTAATTTATTTGCCAGCTACACACTTCTTTTCACTTACAATCAATGTGAAAATGGTGGTTTTAACTAACACTCTGTGAATGCAGGAGATTCTTCAACTGTGAAATCTAGGCAAGTTACTTCCTTAATTGGCTGCTTTGCACTTCTTCTCACAATAAATGAAAAAACATTGGTTTTAGCTCATGCTTTGTGAATGTAAGTGGCTCTTCTGTTTTGAAAACTAAGCAAGTTCCTTGAATAATTGGCGTTACAGACTTGTTTTCACTTACAATCAATGTCAAAATGCTGCTTTTCCCTAATACTTTTAAATGCAGTATTTTTTTCTGTTGTGAAAATGAAGCAAGTTACTTTTCCAGTTGGTGCTATGCAAGTGTTTTCACTTACAACCAATGTCAACACCCTGATTTTACCTAACACTCTCTGAATGAAGATTTTTCAGTTTTCAGAAATTAAAGAAAATGCTTGTTTAATCAGATAATATTCACTTATTCTCACTTACAATCAATGAAAAAGGACTAGTTTAACCTAACATTTTGTGAATGTAAGTGGTTCTTCAGTTTTGAAAAATAAGCAATTTACTCATTTAGTTACCTGGTTCACACTTCTTTTCACTTACAATGTCAAAGCAGTGGCGATACATAAGATTCTGTGAATGCAGTCATTACTTTACTTGTGAAAACTTAGCAAGTTCTTGTTTATTTGGTTGCTATGCGCTTTTTTCACATACAATAAATATCAAAACACTGGTTTTACCTAATGCTCTGTGAATGTAGGAGGTTATTCAGTTTTGAAAACTAAGCAAATTACTTCTTTATTTGGCTGCCATGGCACTTGTTTTCACTTACAATCAATGTCAAAACCCTGGTTTTACCTAATGCTCTGTGAATGTCCTACGTTCTTCAGTTTTAAAAACTAAACAAGTTACTTGCTTAAATGACTGCTATGCAATTGTTTTCACTTACAATGTCAATATGCTGGTTTTACCTAATATGCTGAGAATGAAGTAGTTTCTTCTGTTTTGAAAACTAAGCAAGATACTTTTTCATTTGGTGGTATACACTTGTTTTATATTACAACCAATATCAAAAGCATGGTTTTTCCTAATGTTCTCAGAATGCAGTAGTTTCTTTATGTGAAATCTAAGGAAGCTACTTCTTTAATTCATTGCTATGCACTTGTTTGCTATTACATTTAATATCAAAACACTTGTTTGACCTAATACTCTGTGAATGAAGGAGGTTCTTCAGTTTTGAACACAAAGCAAATTTATTGTTTAATTGCCTGCTACACACTTATTTTTACTTACAATCAATGTCAGAATTCTGGTTTTCCATAATGCTCTGTGATTGCATGAGGATCTCAGTTTTGAATTGCAAGCAAGTAGTTTAATTTGCTGCTATGCACTTGTTTTCACTTAAAAACAATGTCAAAATCCTGATTTTATGTCACACTCTGAATGAAGAAGTTTCTTCAATTTTCAAAAATTAAACAAGGTACTTGTTTAATAGGATACTATTCACTTCTTCTCACTTACAATCAATGAAAAAACACTGGTTTTTCCTAATGCTTTGTGAATGTAAGTGGTTCTTCATTTTTGAAAAATAAGCAAGTTACTCCTTTAATACCCTGCTTCATTCTTCTTTTCACTTACAATCAAAGTCAAAGCAATGGTTTTACCTAATACTCTATGAATCCAGGAGTTTCTTTAGTTGTGAAAACTAGTCACATTAATTCTTTAATTGGCTGCTTTGCACTTGTTCTCACAATCAATGAAAAAACCCTGGTTTTACCTAACACTTTTTGAAGGTAAGTTGTATTTCAGTGAGGAAAACTATGCAAGTTACTCATTTTATTGCCTGCTGCACACTTCTTTTCACTTACAATCAAAGTCAAAGCACTGGTTTTATCTAAGCTCTGTGAATGCAGTAGGTAATTCTGTTTTGAAATCTAAGTATGTTAATTCTGTTATTTGTTGGTATTTTTTCTTACAATCAATGCCAAAACAGAGGTTTTACCTAATGCCCTATAAATGCAGGAGGTTCTTCAGTTTTGAAAACTAAGCAAATTTCTTGTTAATTGGCTGCTATGCACTTGTTTTTATTTACAATATCAATATGCTGGCTTTTCCTAATATGCTGATAATGCAGTTGTTTCTTCCAGTTGTGAAAACTAAGCAAGTTACTTATTCTTTGGGTGATATGCAATTGTTTTCACTTAAAACCAGTGCCAAAACACTGGTTTACCTAATGCTTTTGGAATGCAGTAGTTCCTTCAGCTCGGAAAACTAAGCAATTTACCTCTTTAAACGAATGCTATGTACTTGTTTTCACTTCTAGTCAACGGAAAATCTGTTGTGAAACCTAACACTCTGTGAATGTGGCAGTTTCTTTAGTTGTGAAACCTAGGCAAATTAGTTCCTTAACTGGTTACTTTGAACTTGTTCCCAGTTACAATCAATGAAAAACCACTGGTTTTACCTAATGTTTGTGATTGTAAGTGGTTCTTCACTTTTCAAAGCTAAGCATGTTACTCATTGAATTGCCTGCTTCACACTTCTTTTCATTTACAATCAATGTCAAAGCAGTGGAGCTACATAAGTATCTGTGAAGCGACTTCACTTGTGAAAACCAAGCATGTCTTTGCTAATTCTCTGGCATGCACTTAATTTAACATACACAAATTTCAAAACGCTGTTTTTATCTAATGCTCTGTGAATGTTGGGGGTCTTCAGTTTTGAAAACTCAGCAAATTACTTCTTTATTTGCCTGCTAGGAAACTGTTTTCCCTTACAATAAATGTCAAAACACTGGTTTTACTTAATGCTCAGTGAATGCAGTACTTTCTTCCATTTTGAAAACTAAGCAAGTTACTTGTTTAATTGACTGTTCTGCACTTGTTTTCACTTACAATATCAATATGCTTGTTTTACCTTATGTGCTGAGAATGCTGTAATTTCTTCAGCTGTGAAATCTAGGCAGATTACTTTTTAATTGTCTGTTATGCACTTGTTTTAACTTACTACCAATGTAAAAAAATGATTTTACTTAAAGTTCTGGGAATTCAGTAGTTTTTTTTTTTTCATTTCTGAACACTAAAGATAGTATTTCTTTAATTGGCTACTATGAACATGTTTTCAATTAGATTCAATATCAAAACACTTGTTTGAGCTAATTCTCTGTGAATGGAGGTTCTTCATGTTGGAAAACTAAGCAATTTGCTTGTTTAATTGCCTGCTGCACACTTGTTTTCACTTATAATAAAGGTCAAAACACTGATTCCACCTAGTGCTCTGTAAATGCAAGTAGTTCTTCAGTTTTGAATTCCAAGCATGTAGTTTAATTTGCTGCTATGGACTTCTTTTAACTTACACCAAAGTCAATACCATGGTTTCAAATAACATTCTGGGAATGCAGTAGTTTCTTCATTTGTGAAAACTAAGGAAATTATTTCTATAATTGTTTGCTACACACTTGTTTTCACTTACATTCAATATGAAAACACTAGTTTAACCTAATGTTCTGTCAATGAAAGAGGTTTTTCAGTTTTTGAAACTAAGTGAGTTACTTGTTAAATTGCCTGCTTCACACTTGTTTTCACTTACAATCAATGTCAAAATGGTGGTTTTACCTAACCTCTGTAAACACAGAAATTTCTTCAGTGGTGAAAACTAAACACATTATCTCTTTAATTGGTTGCTTTGCATTTCTTCTCAGTAACAATCATTGAAAAAACTCTGGTTTTACCTAATGCTTTGTGAATGTAAGTGGTTCTTCTGTTTTGAAAAATAAGCAATTTACTCACTTAATTGCCTGCTTCACCCTTCTTTTCACTTTCAATGTTAAAACAGTGGTGATAATTAAGATTCTGTGAATATAGTCATTTCTTCACTTGTGAAAACCAAGCAAGTCCTTGTTTATTTGACTGCTATGCAGTTGTTTTCACATACAATAAATATCAAAACTCTGGTTTTACCTAACACTCTGTGAATGTACGTGGTTCTTCAGTCTTGAATACTATGCAAATTACTTCTTTATTTGGCTCCAATTTCACTTGTTTTCACTTACAATCAATGTCCAAATGGTGGTTTTACCTAAAGAACTGTAAATACAATAGTTTCTTCAGTTGTGAAAACTAAGCATATTACTTCCTTAATTGGTTGCTTTCCATTTGTTCTCAAAATCCATGAAAAAACATTGGTTTTACCTATGCTTTGTGAATGTAAGTGGTTTTCAGTGTGGGAAAATATGCAAGTTAGTCATTTAATTGCCTGCTGAATAGTTCTTTTCACTTAAAATCAATATCAAGGCTCTGGTTTTCCCTAATGATCTGTGAATGCAGTAGATTATTTTGTTTTGAATTCTAAGAAAGTTACTTCTGTTATTTGCTGGTATTTATTTCTACTTACAATCAATGCCAAACCAGTGATTTTACCTAATGGTCTATGAATGAAGGAGGTTATTACGTTTTGAAAATGAAGCACATTACTTGTATAATTGGCTGTTATGCACTTGTTTTCACTTAGAATCAATATCAAAATGCTTGCTTTACCTAAAACATGTGAATGCAGTAGTTTCTTCACTTGTGAAAAGTAAAAAAGTTACTTTTTCTTTTGGTGCTATGCACTTGTTTTAACTTGAAACCAATGTCAAAATCCTGGTTTTACCTAACACTCTGTGAGTGAAGGTGTTTTATCAATTTTCAAAAATTAAGCAAGATATTTGTTTATAGAATACAATTCATTTCTTCTCACTTACAGTCAATGAAAAAATGTTGGTTTTACCTGACACTGTGTGAATAAAAGTGATTCCTCAGTTTTGAAAACTAATCAAGTTACTCATTTAATTGTCTGCTTCTCACTTCTTTTCCCTTACAATCAATGTCAAAGCAGTGATGGTACATAAGTTTCTGTGAATGCAGTCCTTTCATCACTTGTGAAAACCAAGGAAGTCCTTGTTTAATTGGCTGCTATGTGCTTGCTTTTGCATACAATAAATATCATAGCGCTGGTGTTACCTAACACTCTTTGAATGTAGGAGTTTATTCAGTTTTGAAAACCAGGCAAATTACTTCTTTAATTGGCTGCTATGGCAATTGTTTACACTTACAATCAAAGTTAAACATTGGCTTTACCTAATGCTCTGTTAATGCAGTAGGTTCTTCAGGTTTGAAAACCAATCAAGCTACTTGATTAATTGGCTGCTGTAACCATTGGTCAATTTCATATAATTATGAATTCCAAAAATATAATTGGATCATGCTTGTAAACTGATCTGTTAATCTGGGCATGATTAGGTTATGATTAGGCTGTTGAACCCCACCCCTTGGTGGGTGGGGAATCAAATATAAAAGGCATGGCAAGAACCGTTTTGAGAAGCAGTTTTTGAAAAGCAGTTTTGATGTTGGAAAGAAGGCCCCAGGAAGAGAGAAGCAAGCCGTTCACCTGATTGTCTACAGCTGACCTTGTGGAGGAAACAGGAGCTAATCTTGGAAAGAAATGCCACCCTGGGAAGAGAGGAACCCCAGAAGCTTGAACCCCAGCAAATGCCAGTAGCTGTCTTGCTCTAACACGTGGCAATGGATTGTGGTGAGAGAAGAAACATAATGCTTTATTGCCTGGTATCTGTGGACTTCTACCCCATATAAATACCCTTTGTAAAGACCAACCCATTTTTGGTATTTCACATTAGCACCCCTTTGGCTGACTAATACAGCTGTTATGCACTTGTTTTTACTTACAATATCAATATGATGGATTAACCTTAAATTCTGAGAATGAAATTTTTTTTTCCAGTTTGAAAACTAAGTAAGTTACTTTTTTATTGGGTGCTATGCACATTTTTTAACTTACAATCAATGACAAAACAATGTTTACCTGATGCTCTTGGAATGCATTACTTTCTTCAGCTGGGAATACTAAGCAATTTACTTTTTAATATGAATGATATGAACTTAGATTCAATGGCAAATCAGTTGTGATACCTAAAACTCTTTGAAGGCAGACGCTATTCTGTTGTGAAAACTAAGCACTTTACTTCTTTTATTCACTGCTATGCACTTGTTTTTAATTACAACCAGTTTCTAAACCATCATTTTACCTAACGTTTTGGGATTGCAGTAGTTACTTCATTTGTGAAAACTAAGGAAGTTATTTCTTTAATTGGCTACTATGCACTTGTTTTCACTTACATTCAATATCAAAGCAGTTTTTTGTCCTAATGCTCTGTGAATAGAGGAGGTTCTTTAGTTTTCATAACTAAGCAAGTTGCTTAATTGCCTGCTACACACTTGTTTTCAATTACAATCAATGTCCGAACACTTGTTTGACCTTATGCTCAGTGAATGCACTAAGTTCTTCCATTTTGAATTCCTGGCAAGAAATTTAATTTGTTGGTTTGCATTTGTTTTCACTTACAACCAATATCAAACCCTGGTTTTACCAAACACACTGTAAATAAAGGAGGTTGTGCAATTTTCAATAAGTAAGCAAAATATTGTTTAGTAGGCTACTATTCACTTCTCACAACCAATGGAAAATATGGGTTTTACCTAATTCTTTGTGAATGTAAGTGGCTCTTCAGTTTTGAAAACTAAGGAAATTACTCATTTAATTGCCAGCTTCACACTTCTTTTCACCTAAAATCAATATCAAAGCAGTGGTGATGCATAAGATTCTGGGAATGCTGTCATTTCTTCACTTGTGAAAGCAAAGCAAGCCCTTTTTTAATTGGCTGCTTTGCAATTTTTTTCATATACAATAAATATAAAAACCTTGGTTTTACCTAAAGCTCTGTGAAAGTAGGAGGTTCTTCAGCTTTGAAATCTAAGCAAATTACTTCTTTATTTCACTGCTATGGCATTTTTTTTTCACTTACATTCAATGTCAAATCTCTGGTTTTGCCTAATGCTCTGTGAATGCAGTTTGTTTTTCTGTTTTAAAAACTAAGTAAGTTACTTGTTTAATTGGCTGCTATCCACTAGTTTTCACTTACAATGCCATTATGCTTGTTTTACCTAATACACTGAAAATGCAGTTGTTTCTTCAATTTGTGAAAACTAAGCAAGTTACTTTTTCAGTAGATGCTATGTACTTGTTTTCACTTGCAATCAATGACAAAACAATGGTTTATCTAATGCTCTTGGAATACAGTAAATTCTTCAGTTGGGAAAACTAACCAATTGACTTCTCTAAATTAATGCTGTGTACTTGTTTTCTCTTATAGTCAATTGTAAATCACTTGTGATACCTAATAATCAGTGAATGAAGTATTTCGTTCAGTTGTGAAAACTAAGCACGTTACTTCTTTAATTGGCTCCTATGTACTTATTTTAACTTACAACTAATGTCAAAACCATGGTTTGCCTAATGTTCTGGGACTGCAGTAGTTTCTTCATTTGTGAAAACTAAAAAATTATTTCTTTAATTGGCTGCTATGCACTTGTTTTCTCATATTCAATATCAAAACTCTTGTTTGGCCAAATGCTCTGTGAATGTAGGAGGTTCTTCAGGTTTGAAAACTAAGCAATTTGTTTGTTTAATTGCCTGTTACACACTTGTTTCCACTTACAACTAATGTCAAAACACTGATTTTACCTGACACTCTGTGAGTGAAGGGGGTTCTTAAATTTACAAAAATTAAGTGGCATACCTGTTTAATAGGATAATATTCAAATTTTCTCAAATTAATTAAAAACACTGCTTTTAGCTAATGCTTTGTGAATGTAAGTGGTTCTTCAGTTTTGAAAACTAAGCAAGTTACTCCATTAATTTCCTGGTTCACAATTCTTTTCACTTACAATTAATGTCAAAATAGTCATGATACATAAGATTCTGTGAATGCAGTCATTACTTCACTTGTGAAAACCAAGCAACTCCTTGTTAAATTGGCTGCTATGCACTTGTATTCACATACAATAAATATAAAAACACTGCATTTACCTAATGCTCTGTGGATGTAGGAGGTTCTTTGGTTTGGAAACTAAGTGAATTACTTATTTGTTTAGCTGCTATTGCACTTGTTTTAATTTATAATCAATGTCAAAACACTGGTTTTACCTAATGCTCTGGGAAAGCAGTACATACTTCACTTTTGAAACTAAGCATGTTGCTCATTTCATTGCCAGCTATACACTTGTTTTCACTTACAATCAATGTCAGAACACTGGTTTTACCTAATGCCCTGTGAAATCATGATGTTCTTCATTTTTGAATTCCAAGCAGGTAGATTAATTTGCTGTTATGCACTTGTTTTAACTAACAAGCAATGGCAATCCCATGGTATGACCTAACATTCTGGGAAGGCAGTAGATTCTTCATTTGTGAAAATGAAGGAATTTACTTCTTGCATTGGCTGCTACACACTTGTTTTCACTTACAATCAATGTCAAAACACTGGTTTTCCCTAATGCATTGTGAATGCATGAGGTTCTTCAGTTTTGAATTTCAAATAATTACTTTAATTTGTTGTTTTCATTTACAACCAATGTCAAAACCCTGGTTTTACATAACTTTCTGTGAATGAAGGAGGTTCTTCAGTTTTCAAAAATTAAGGAAGTTACTTGTTTAATACGATACTAGTCACTTGTTTTCACTTGCAATCAATGTCAAAATCCTCCTTTTACCTACCTCTTTGTGAATGAAGGAGTTTCTACAGTATTCAAATATTAAGTAAGGTGATGGTTTAATTATATATTATTCACTTCTTCTCACTTACACTCAATGAAAAAACCCTAGTTTTATCTTTCTGAATGTAAGTGGTTTATCAGTTTTGAAAACTAAGCACGTTACTCATTAATTGCCTGCTACATATTTCTTTTCAGTTGCAATGAATGTCAAAATGGTTGCTCTGTGAATACAGTAGTTTCTTCAGTTGTGAAAGTTAGGCACATTTCTTATTTGATAGGCTGCTTTGCACTTGTTCTCACAGTCAATGTATAAACACTGGATTTACCTCATGGTTTGTGAATGTAAGTGGTTATTCAGTTTTGAAAACAAAACAAGTTCCCCAATTAATTGCCTGCAACACACTTCTTTTAACTTACAATCAATATCAAAGTGGTGGTTTTACCTAACACTCTGTGAATGCAGGAATTTCTTCAGTGTGAAAACTAGGCACGTTACTTCCTTAATTGGCTGCATTGAAAATTTTCTCACATTCAATGAAAAAAATGCTGGTTTTGCCTAACACTTTGTGAAAGAAAGTGTTTCTTTAGTTTGGAAAACTATGCAAGTTTCTCATTGAATTGCCTGCTGCACTTTTCTTTTCACTTAAGAGCAATGTCAAAGCCCTGGTATTACCTAATGCTCTGTGAATGCAGTAGGTTATTCTGTTTTGAATTCTAAGAAACTTACTTGTGTCATTTGCTGGTAATTATTCTCACTTACAATCAATGCCAAAGCAATGGTTTTATCTAATGCTCTGTGAATGCAGGGGATCATTCAGCTTTGAAAACTAAACAACATACTTTTATAATTGGCTGTTACACCATGTTTCCACTTACAATCAAAGTCAAAATGCAGGTTTTACCAAATACTTGTGAATGCCGTAGTTTCTTTGGTTGAGATAACTACACAAGTTACCTTTTCATTTGGTGCTCTGCACTTCTTTTCACTTACAATTAATGTTAAAACCCAGGTTTTACCTAACTTTCTATGAATGAAGGAGCTTCTTCTATTTTCATAAAATTGAGGAAAGTACTTCTGAAATAGGTTGCAATTCACTTGTTATAACTTACAATCAATGTTAAAACTATGGTTTTAGCTAACACTCTGTGAATGAAGGAGGTTCTACAACATTCAAAAATTAAGTAAGGTACATGTTTAATAGAATACTATTCACTTCTTCTCACTTACAATCAATGAAAAAACCCTGGTTTTACCTTTCTGAATGTAACTGGTTTATTAATTTTGTAAACAAAGTGCGTTACTCATTTAGTTGCCTGCCACACATTTTTTTTCACTTACAATCAAAGTCAAAATGGTGGTTTTAACTAATGCTCTGTGAATGCAGGAGTTTCTTTAGTTCTGAAATCTAGGCACATTTGTTATTTAATAGGCTGCTTAGCACTTGTTATTACAGTCAATTTATAAACACTGGTTTTACCTAAAGTTTTGTGAGTGCAGTACATTCTTCAGTTTTGAAAACTAAATAAGTTACCTTTTCATTTGTTGTTATGCACTTGTTTTCACTTACAATGAAGGACAATCAATGGTCTACATACTGCTCTTGGAATGCAGTAGTTTCTTCAGTTTAGAAATCTAAGCAATTAAAATCTTTAAATCAATGCTACACACTTGTTTTCACTTACAGTCAATAGCAAATCAGCTGTGAAACCTAACAAGAGGTGAAGGCAGTAGTTTCTTCCCTTGTGAAAACTAAGCACATTTTTTCTTTAATTGACTGCTATGCACTTGTTTTAACTTAAAAACAATGTCAAAACCATGGTTTTACCTAATGTACTGGGAATGCAGTAGTTGATTATTTTGTGAAAAATAAGAATTAATTTCTTTAGTTGGCTGCTAAGAACTTGTTTTCAACTTACATTCAATATCAAAACACTTATTTGTCCTAATGCTCTGTGAATGAAGGAGGTACAGTTTTGAAAACAAAGCGAGTTGTTTGTTTAATTGCCTGCTATGCACTTCTTTTCACTTACAATGTCAAAATGTTTGTTTTAACTAACACTCTGTAAATGACATAGTTTTTTCAGTTCTGAAATCTAGGCATGTTACTTCCTTAATTGTCTGCTTTGCACTTATTTTCACTTAGAATCAATGAAAAAACACTGGTTTTACCTAAAGCTCTGTGAATGCAGTAGTTTTTTAGTTTTGAAAACAAACCAGATTACTTGTTTAATTGACAGCTATGCACTTGTTTTCACTTACAATGTCAATATGCTTGTTGTACCCAATATGCTGGGAATGCAGTTGTTTCTACAAGTTGTGAAAACTAATCAAGATACTTTTTCATTTGGTGCTATGCACTTGTTTTCACTAACAATCAATGACAAAATTATGGTTTACCTAACATTCTGGGAATGCAGTGGTTTCTTCATTTGAGAAAACAAATAAGAAAGTTGTTTCCTTATTTGGCTGCTATGCACTTGTTTTCACTAACAATCAATGACAAAACACTAGTTTTACCTAATGCACTCTGAATTCACGAGGTTCTTCACATTTGAATTCCAACCTAGTAGTTAAATTTGCTGCTATGAACTTGTTTTAACTTGTAATTAATGTCAAAACACAGGTTTTAACTAACTCTCTGTGAAAGAAGGAGGTTCTTCAATTTTCATATATTAAGCAAGGTACTTGTGTAATATGATGTTATTCACTTCTTCTCACTTACAATCAATGAAAACACATTGGTTTTCCTTTGTGAATATATATGGATCTACAGTTTGGAAAACTAAGCAAGTTACTCATTTAATTACCTACTAAACACTTCTTTTCACTTACAATCAATGTCAAAATGGTGCTATTACCTAACCCTCTGTGAATGCAGGAATTTATTCAGTGGTGAATACTAGGTAGGTTACTTCCTTAATTGGCTGCTTTGCACTTGTTCTCACTTACAATCAATTAAAAAAATCACTGGTTTTACATAATGCCTTGTGAATGTAAGTGGTTCTTCTGTGTTGAAAACTATGCAACTTACTCATTTAATTGCCTGCTTCACACTTCTTTTCACTTGCCATCAATGTCACAGCAGTGGTGATACATAAGATTCTCTTAATACAGCATTTTTTACTTGTGAAAACCAAGCAACTGCTTGTTTAATTGACTACCATGCACTTGTTTTCACATACAATAAATATCAAAATGCTGGTTTTACCTAACACTCTGAATGTAGGAGGTTCCTCAGTTTTGAAAACTAAGCAAGTCACTTCTTTATTTGGCTTTTATGGCACTTATTTTCACTTACAGTCAATGTCAAAAAACTGGTTTTACCTTAAGCTCTGGGAATGCAGTAGGTTCCTCAGTTTTGAAAATGAAGCAAATTATTTGCTTAATTGGCTGCTATGCACTTGTTTTCACTTACAATGTCCATATGCTGGTTGTAACTAATAAACAGAAAATGCAGTAGTTTCTTCAGTTTTGAAAACTAAGCACATTTCTTCTTTAATTGGCTGTTATGCAACTGTTTTAATTACAAAAAAATGTCAAAACCATCATTGTACCTAACTTTCTGGCAATGCAGTAGCTAAGGAAATTATTTCTTTACTTGGCTGCTGCGCAATTGTTCTCACTTACACTCAATATAAAAGCCCTTTTTTGACATAATGCTCTGTGAAGGAAGGACGTTCTTCAGTTTTGAAAACTAAGGCAGTTGCTTGTTTAATTGCCTGCTAAACAGTTGTTTTCACTTACAATCAATGTCAAAGAAGTGGTGATACTTAAGATTCTGTGAATGCAGTCATTTCTTCACTTGTGAAAAACAAACAAGTCCTTGTTTAATTGGCTTCTCTGCACTTGTTTTTACATACAATAAATATCCAGATACGGGTTTTATCTAAAGGTCTGGGAATAAGGGATGTTCATTTTTGAAAACTAAGTAAGTTATTTCTTTAATTGGCTGCTACACACTCGTTTTCACTTACATTCAATATTAAAACATTTGTTTGACATAATGCTATGTGAATGAAGGAGGCTTTATCATTTTGAAAGCTTAGCAAGTTGCTTAATTGCCCGCTACACACTAGTTTTCATTTAAAATCAATGTCAAAACCCTGGTTTTACCAAATGCTCTGTGAATGCACAAGGTTCTTCAGCTTTGAATTCCAAGCAATTAGTCTAATTTGCTACTTTGCACTTGTTTTCACTTACAACCAATGCCAAAACCCTGGTTTTACCTAACACAGTGTGAATGAAGGTGGTTCTTCAATTTTCAAAAATTAGGCATGTTTCTTGTTTATTAGTTTACTATTCACTTCTCACTTACAATCAATGAAAAAACACTGGTTTTAACTTTGTGGATATAAGTGGTTCTTCTGTTTTTAAAACTAAGCAAGTTACTAGTTTAATTGCCTGCTTCACAATTCATTTCACTTACAATCATTGTCAAAGCAGTGGTGATACATAAGATACTGTGAATGCAATCATTTATTCACTTGTGAGGAACATACTAGTCATTGTTTAATTGCCTGCTATAAACTTGTTTTCACTTGCATTCTTTGTCAAAAGAGTGTTTATACCTAATGCCTTGTGAATGCAGTACATTCTTAAGCTTTGAGAGTATGCAACTTACTTATTTGGCTGCTATGCACTTTTTTCACTTACAAGGTCAATATCCTGGTTTTACCTAATAAGCTGAGAAGGCAGTTGTTACATCAAGTTGTGAAAACTAAGCAAATTTCTTTTTCATTGGGTGCTATGCACTTGTTTTCACTAACAATCAATGACAAAACAATGGTTTACCTAATATTCTGGGAATAGGGTAGCTTCTTCAGTTGGGAAAACTAAACCATTTACTTCTTTAAATGAATGCTATGCATTTGTTTTCATTTGCAGTCAATGGCAAATATGTTATGATAACTAATATGCATGATGACTAATGCAGTAGTTTCTTCTGTTATTTAAACTAAGCATGCTACTTATTTAATTGGCTGTTATGCACTTGTTTTCACATACAATGTCAATATGCTGGTTTTAACTAATACACTGAGAATGCCCTCATATTTTCTGTTGTGAAAACTAAGCATGTTTCTTCTTTAATTGGCTGCTATGCACTTGTTTTAACTTACAAACAATGTCAAAACCCTGAATTTACCTAACACTCTGAAAATGATGGAGGTTCTTCAATTTTCAAAAATTAAGCAAGGTACTTATTTAATAGGATACTATTCACTTCTTCTCATTTAAAGCCAATGAAAAAACACTGGTTTTAAATTTTTGAATGTAAGGGGTTCTTCACTGTTTGAAACTAAACAAGTTACTCATTTAATTGCCTGCTACACCCTTCTTTTCACTTACAATCAATGTCAAAATGGCAGTTTTACCTAATGCTCTGTGAATTCAGGAGTTTCTTCAGTTGTGAAAGGTAGCCACCTTATTTCCTTAATTGATTGCTTTGCACATGTTCTCACAATCAACGAGGAAATACTGGTTTTACCTTAGGCTTTGTGAATGTAACTGGTTCTTCAGTGTGGAAAATTATGCAAGTTACTCATTTAATTGCCTTCTGAACATTTCTTTTCTCTTACAATCAATGTCAGAGCACTGGTTTTACCTAATGCTCAGTGAATACAGTAGGTTATTCTGTTTTTAATAATAAACAAGTTACTTGTGTTATTTGCTGGTACTTATTCTCACTTACAATCAATGCCAAAACAATGGTTTTACATCACACTCTATGAATGCAGGTCCAAATGTTTGCAAAACTAAATGTTACTTGTATAATTGGCTGTTATGCACTTGTTTTCCTTTCCAATCAATGTGAAAATGGTAGTTTTAGGTAATACTTGTGAATGCAGTAGTTTCTTCAGTTGTGAATCCTAAGCAATTCAGTATTTCATTTGGTGCTATGCACTTGTTTTTGCTTACAACCAATGTCAAAATCCTGGTTTTACCTAATGATCTGTGAATGAATGAGGTTCTTCAGTTTTCAAAAATTAAGGAAACACTTGTTTAATAGGAAACTCCTCACGTCTTTTCACTTACAGTCAATGTCAAAATGGTAGTTTTACCTAACCCTCTATAAATGCAGCAATTTTTTTAGTTGTGAAAACTAGGTAGGTTACTTTCTTAATTGGCTGCTTTGACCTTGTTCTCACTTACAATCATTGAAAAAATCACTGGTTTTACATAACACTTTGTGAATGTACATGTTACTTCAGTGTTGAAAACTAAGCAAGTTACTCATTTAATTGCCTGCTTCACACTTCTTTTCACTTACATTCAATTTCAAAGCCGTAGTGATACATAAGATTCTCTGAATACAGCATTTCTTTACTTGTAAAAACCAAGCAAGTGTTTGTGTAATTGACCAGTATGCAGTTTTTTTCACATAAAATAAATATCAAACACTGGTTTTACCTAACACTCTGTGAATGTAGGAGGTTCTTCAGTTTTAAAAACTAAGCAAATCCCTTCTTTATTTGGCTTCTATGGCACTTATTTTCACTTACAATCAATGTCAAAATGCTGGTTTTACCTTATGCTCTGTGAATGCATTAGGTTCCTCAGTTTTGAAAACAAAGCAAGTTTTTAGTTTTATTGGCTACTATGCACTTATTTTCACTTAGAATGTCAATATTCTAGTTGTAACTAATAAACTGGGAATGCATTCGTTTCTTTAGTTTTGAAAACTAAGCATGTTACTTCTTTAATTGGCTGTTATGCACATGTTTTAATTACAAAAATGTCAAAACCATGGTTGTACCTAACTTTCTGGGAATGCAGTAGTTCTTCATTTGTTAAAACTAAGGAAATATTTCTTTAATTGACTGCTACACACTTGTTTTCATTGACATTCCATAGCAAAACTCTTGTTTGACCTAATGGTCTGTGAATGAAGGACGTTCTTCATTTTTGAAAACTAAGCAAGTTGCTTGTTTAATTACCTGCTACACACTTCTTTCCACTTACAATCAAAGTCAAAGCACTGCTTTTTTCCTAATGCTTTTGGAATTCAGTAGGTTATTCTGTTTTGAATTCTAAGCAAGTTACTTGTGTTATTTGCTGGTATTTATTCTCACTTACAATCAATGCCAAAACAGTGGTTTTACCTAATGCTGTATGAACACAGCAGGTACTTCAGTTAAGAAAACTAAGCAACTTGCTTAATTAATAGGCTGCCATGTAATTGTTTTCACTTACAATGTCAATGTGCTGATTAAACCTAATACGCTGTGAATGCAGTTGTTTCTTCAAGTTGTGAAGACTAAGCATGCTTCTTTTTCATTGGGTGTTATGCACTTGTTTTCACTTACAATCAATGACAAAACAATGGTTTAACTAACATTCTGTGAATGCAGTAGTTTCTTTAGTTGTGAAAACTAAGCATGTTATTTCTTTAATTGGCTGCTATGCAATTTTTGTACCTCACAAGCAATGTGAACACCATGGTTTCACAATGGTTTTAACAATCTGGGACTGCAGTAGTTTATTCATTTGTGAAAACTAAGGATTCATTTCTTTAATTGGCTGCTACTCATAGTTTCACTTACAATCAATATCAAAACACTTGTTTTTCCAAATGCACTGTGAATGAAGGAGGTTCTTCCATTTTGAAAATTAAGCAAGTTGCTTGTTTAATAAGATACTATTCATATCTTCTCACTTACAATCAAAGAAAAATCTCTGGTTTTAACTTTGTGAATCTAAGTGCATCTTCAGTTTTGAAAACTAAACAAGTTACTCATTTAATTGCCTGTTACACACTTCTTTTCATTTACAATCAGTGTCAAAATTTTGGTTTTACCTAACAATCTGTGAATTCTTGAGGTTCTTCAGTTGTGAAAACTAGGCATGTTAATTTCTTAATTGAGTGCTTTGCACTTGTTCTCCCAATCAATGAAGAAACTCTGGTTTTACCTAATGCTTTGTGAATGTAAGTGGTTCCTCAGTTTGGAAAACTGCAAATTACTCATTTAATTGCCTGCTGCACACTACTTTTCACTTACAAACAAAGTGAAAATGCTGGTTTTACCTAACACTCTGTGAATGCAGTAGGTTATTCTTTTTTGAATTCTAAGCAAGTGGCCTGTGTTATTTGGTAGAATTTACTATCACTTACCATCAATGCCAAAACAGTGGTTTTACCTATCATTCTATGAATGCAGGAGGTCCTTCAGTTTTGAAAATTAAGCAAGTTACTTGTATAATTGGTTGTTATGTACTTGTTTTCACTTACAACCAATGTCAAAATGCTGGTTTTAGCTAATACTTGTGAATGCAGTAGTTTCTTCAGTTGTGAAAAATAAGCAAGTTAATTTTTCATTTGGTGCTATGCATTTGTTTTCACTTACAAGTAATGTCAAATCCCTGGTTTTACTTAATGCTCCATGAATGAAGAAGGTTCCTCAGTTTTCAAAAATTAAGGAAGGTACTTATTTAATAGGATATTCTTCACTTGTTTCATGTACAATCAATGTCAAAACATTGGTTTTACCTAATTCTCTGAGAATACAGTACGTTCTTCAGTTTTGAAAGCTACAAAATTTACTTTTTAAATTGCCTTCTATGCACTTGTTTACACTTACAATATCAATATGCTGTTTTCACCTAATATGCTGTCAATGCAGTTGTTTAATCAAGTTGTGAAATGTTGGGGACCTTCACAGTAGCACTCAGATCATATACTTTGTCAGCAGTATCAGTGATATTGTAAGATGGCTGCCAAGGCTGAAACAAAGAATAACTAGCCTTCTTCACGGAAGTTAAGAGAAGTTCGTGCCAAAAGTATACTCTTTTCACGCCTAAAAGTTTTTCTGCCATCCACCCCAGCAACAGCAACCAGCAATGACAAGCCACCACCCTTCCTTACTAACCCTAGCAACAGCAACCACCAATCCTAAACCGACACCCATCCTTAACCCACCTATCCCCAGTCTCCCCTCACTATATAAACCCTGCTTATTCAATAAACTTTTGCAGCTTGATCAGAATCCTGTCTTGCTGTCATTTCTCGCATCTCTTGTTCCATCCCATTCCCACTCCCCCTCTCGCAGGTTCCCGTTGATTGTCCCGCGGGCTGGGACAGTGAAAACTAAGCAAATTACTTATTTAATTGCATGCATCACAATTCTTTTCATTTACAATCAATGTTAAAGCAGTTTTCAATGAAAAAAACACACAGGTTTTGCCTAATGCTTGGTGAATGTAGGTTGTTCTTCAGTTTTGACAACTAAGCAAATTATTCATTTAATTACCTGCTTCACACTTCTTTTAACTTACAATCCATGCCAAAGGAGTATCCTACTAAACTAGTACCTTCCTTAATTTTTGAAAACTGAAGAACCTCCTTCATTCACACAGTGTTAGGTAAAACCAGGGATTTGATATTGGTTTAAAGTGAAAAGAAGTGCATAGCACCAAATGAAAAAGTAACTTTCTTTTTTTCACAACTGAAGAAACTACTATATTCTCAAGTATTAGGTAAAACCAGCATTTGGCATTGATTGTAAGTGAAAACAAGTGCCATAGCAGCTAGATAAAGAAGTAATTTCCTTAGTGTTCAAAACTGAAGAATTACATACATTCACAGAGTTTTAGGTATAACCAGTACTTTGATATTTATTGTGTGTGGAAATAAGTTCACTTGGGAAAACAAAGCAAGTCCTCCTTAACTGGCTGCTATGAACTTATACTATTCAGTTGTTTTCACTTACAATCAATGTCGAACCCTTGTTTTACTTAATGCTCTTTGAATGAATTAGGTTCTTCAATTTTCAAAAATTAAGCAATGAACTTGTTTAATAGGATACTAATCACTTCTTCGCACAATCAATGAAAAAACACAAGTTTTGTGTAAGTCTTGGTGAATGTAGGTGGTTCTTCAGTTTTGACAACTAAGCAAATTATTCATTTAATTGCCTGCTTCACACTT
Organism: Cabassous unicinctus; assembly: GCA_029593785.1. Classification (NCBI taxonomy): domain Eukaryota; kingdom Metazoa; phylum Chordata; class Mammalia; order Cingulata; family Chlamyphoridae; genus Cabassous; species Cabassous unicinctus. The sequence continues at coordinate 136,565 of JAQZBX010000064.1, read as the reverse complement.
CTTTTAACTTACAATCAATGTCAAAACAGTGGTGATACATAAGATTCTGTGAATTCAGTCATTTTTTCACTTGTGGAAATCAAGCAAGTCTTGTTTAATTGGCTGCTATGCAAAAGTTTTCCCATACAATAAATATCAAAACACTGGTTTTAACTAACACTGCGAATATAAGAGGTTCTTCAGGTTTGAAAACTAAGCAAATTACTTCATTATTTGTCTGCTTTGGCACTTGATTTCACTTACAATCAATGTCAAAACACTGCTTTTACCTAATGCTCTGTTAATGCAGCTTGTTCTTCAGTTTTGAAAACTAAGCAAGTTACTTGTTTAATGCCTGCTATGGACTTGTTTTCATTTACAATGTCAATATACTGGGCTTACCTAATATTGTTAGAAAGTGCAGTTGTTTCTTCAAGTTGTGAAAATGAACAATTTACTTTTTCATTGGTTGCTAGGCACTTGTTTTCACTTAAAATCATTGATAAAACAATGGTTTATACAACGTTCATGGAATGTGGTAGTTTCTTCAGGTGGGAAAACTAAGCAATTAACTTCTTTAAATGACTGCTGTGCATTTTTTTTACTAAGAGTCAATGGCAAATCAGTTGTGATACCTAACACTGTGTGAATGCAGGAATATCTCCAGTTCTGAAACCTAGGCACTTTAATTCCTTATTTGGCTGCTTGGCCCTTGTTCACACAATCAATGAAAAAAAAATGGTTTGACCTAATGCTTTGTCATTGTAAGTGGTTTTTAGTTTGGAAAACTATGCACGTTACTCATTTTGTTGCCTGCTGCACAATTCTTTTCACTTACAATCAATGTCAAAGCTCTTTTTTTGCCTAATGCTCAGTGAATGCAGTAGGTTTTTCTATTTTGAATTCTAATCAAGTTACTTGTGTGTCTTGCTGATATTTATTCCCACTTACAATCAATGACAAAACAGTGGTTTTACATAATGCTCTATGAATGCAGGAGTTCCTTCCATTTTGGCAACTAACCAAGTTACTTGTATAATTGCCGGTAACACACTTGTTTTCACTTATAATCAATATCAATATGCTGGATTTACCTAAGACTTGTGAATTCGGTAGTTTCTTCAGTTGTGAAATGTAAGGAAGTTACTTTTTCTTTTGGTGCTATGACCTTGTTTTAGGTTGCAACCAATGTCAAAAACCCTGGTTTTACCTAATGCACTGTGAAAAAAGGAAGTTCTGGATTTTTCAAATATTAAGGAAGGTACTACCTTTATATTTGAAATAATAATACTATAAGACAGTATTCAGTTGTTTTCACTTACAATCAATGTCAAAACCCTGGTTTACCTACCACTCTGTAATGAAGGAAGTTCTTCAATTTTCAAAAATTAAGCAAGATTCTTCTTTTATAGGATGCTATTCACTTTTTCTCACTTACAATCAATGAAAAACAGGGTTTTACCTAATGATTTGTGAATCTAAGTTTTTCTTCAATTTTGAAAACTAAACAAGTTACTCTCTTAATAGCCTTCTTCACACTTCTTTCCACTTAAAATCAATGTCAAAGCAATGGTGGTTTATAGCATTCTGTGAATGCACTTGTGAAAACCAAGCAAGTTGTTGTTTAATTAGCTGCTATGCACTTGCTTTCACATATAATAAATATCAAAACACTGGTTTTACCTAGCACTCTGTGAATGTTGGAAGCTCTTCAGTTTTGAAATCTAACAAATTACTTCTTCATTTCACTACAATATCACTTGTTTTCACTTACAATCAATGCCAAAACATTTGTTTTACCTAATGCTCTGAGAATGCAGTGCGTACATCATTTTTGAAAACTAAGAAAGTTACTTTTTTAATTGGCTGCTATGCACTTGCTTTCAATTACAATGTCAATATGCTGATTTCACCTAATTCACTGGGAATGCAGTTGTTCCTTCAAGTTGTGAAAAATAAGCAACTTACTTTTTCTTGGTGCTATGCACTTGTTTTCACTTACAGTCAACCACAAAACTATGGATTACCTAACGCTTTTGGAATGGAGTAGTTTCTTAAGTTGGGAAAACTAAGCAATTTACTTCTTTAAATGATTGCTTTGTGCTTGTTTTCACTTACAATCAATGGCAGATTAGTTCTGATATCAAACACTCTGTGAATGCAGTAGTTTCTTCAGTTTTGAATGTTAAGCACATTGCTTATTTAATTGGCTGTTGTGCACTTGCCTTAATTTACAACCAATGTTAAAACCATGGCTTTACCTAAAATTCTGGGAATGCAGTAGCTTCTTCCTTTGTCCAAACTAAGGAAGTTATTTATTTAATTGGCTGCTACACACTTGTTTTCATTTACATTCAATATCAAAACACTTGTTTGATCTAATGCTCTGTGAATGAAAGAGTTTCTTTAGTTTTGAAAACTGAGCAAGGTGCTTGTTATTTGCCTACTACACACTTTTTTTCCTTACATTCAATGTCAAAACTCTGGTTTTACCTAATGTTCTGTGAATGCATGAGACTTTTCAGTTTTGAATTCCAAGAAAATTGTTTAATTTGCTGCTATGCACTTGTTTACACTTACAACCAATATCAAAATGCTGGTTTCCCCTAACACTCATTGAATGAAGGAGGTTCTTCAATTATCAAATATTAAATAAGGTACTTGTGTAATAAGATTTTATTCACTTCTTCTCACAATCAATGTAAAGACACAGGTTTTACCTAATGATTTGTGAATGTAAGTAATCCTTCAGTTTCAATAACTATGCAAGTTAATCATTTAATTACCTGCTTTGCAGTTCTTTTCACTTACAATCAATGTCAAAGCAGTGGTGATACGTGATATTCTGTGAATACAGTCTTTCTTCACTTGTGAAAACAAAGCAACTCTGTTTTTAATTGGGTTCTCTGCACTTGTTTTCCCAAACAATAAATATCAAAACAGTGGTTTTTTCCTAAGTATCTGTGAATGTAGGCGTTACTTCAGTTTTGAAAACTAAGCAAGTTAATTCTTTATTTGGCTGCAATGGCACTTGTTTTCACTTACAATTAATTTCAAAACACTGGTTTTACCTAATGCTCTGTGAATCCAGTACATTCTTCAGTTTGGAAACTAAGCATGTTACTTGTTTATGAACAAGTAACAAGATGCTATGAACTTGTTTTCACTTACAATGTCTATATGCTGCTTTACCTAATCCCCTGAGAATGCAGGTGTTTCTTCAAGTATTGAAATCTAAACAAGCTACTTTTTCATTGGGTGCTGTGCAATTGTTTTCAGTTACAATCAATGACAAAACCATATTTTACCTAATGCTCTTGGAATGCAGTATTTTCTTCAATTGTGAAAACTAAGCACATTATTTCTTTAATTGGCTTTTATGCACTTGTTTTAATTTACAACCAATGTCAAAACCATGGTTTTACCTAACATTCTAGGAATACAGTAGTTTCTTCATTTGTGGAAACTAAAGAAGTTATTTCATTAATTGGCTGCTATGCACTTGTTTTCACTTACATTCAATATCAAAACACTTGCTTGACCTAATGCTCTGTTAATGAAATGGTTTCTTCTGTTTTGAAAACTAATCAAGTTACTCATTTAATTGCCTGCTTCACACTTCTTTGCACTTAACATCAATGTCAAAGCAGTGGTGATACTTGAAATTCTGTGAATGCATCATTTTTCACTCATGGAAAGCAAGCAAGTAGTTTTTAATTGTCTGCTATGCACTTGCTTTCACATACATTAAATATCAAAACCCTGGTTTTACCTAACGCTCTGTGAAAGTAGGAAGTTCTTCAGTTTTGAAAACTTAGCAAATTATTTCTTTATTTGGCTGCTATGGCACTTGTTTTCACTTACAATCAATGCCAACATGGTGGTTTAACATAATGCTCTGTGAATACAGATGTTTATTGTGTTTGCAAAACTAGGCATGTTACTTCCTTAATTGGCTACTTTGCACTTCTTCTCACAATCAATGAAAAAACCCTGGTTTACCTAATACATTGTGAATGTAAGTGGTTCTTCAGTTTGGAAAATTATGCAAGTTACTTATTTAATTGTCTGCTGCACACTTCTCTTCACTTACTATCAATGTGAAAGCAGTGGTGATACATAAGATTCTGTGAATGCAATCATTTCTTCACTTGTGAAAACCAAGCATATTCTGGTTTAATTGGCTGCTTTGCACTTGTTTCACTTACATTCAATATAAAAATATTGTTAGACCTATTGCTCTGTGAATGAAGGAGGTTCTTCAGTTTTGAAACTAAGAAAACTGTTTGTATAATTGCCTGCTACACAATTGTTTTCACTTACATTCAATGTCAAAACCCAGGTTTTACTTAATGCTCTGTGAATGCATGAGGTTCTTCAGTTTTGAATTCCAAGCTAGTAGTTTAATTTGCTGCTATACACTTGTTTTCACTTATAACCAATATCAAAACCCTGGTTTTACCTAACACTCTGTGAATGAAGGAGATTCTTAAATATTCAAAAATTAAGCAAGGTACTTGTTTACATGATGTTATTCACTTCTTCACACTTACAAACAATAAGAACATACTGGTTTTACATTTATTAATGTAAGTGGTTCTTCAGTTTTGAAAAGTAGGCAAGTTACTCATTTAATTGCCTGCTACACACTTCTTTTCACTATCAGTGTCAAAACACTGGTTTTATGTAACAATCTGTGAATGCAGGATGTTCTTCAGTTTTGAATTACAAGCAAGTAGTTTAATTTTATGCTATGCAGTTGTTTTCATTTACAACCAATGTCAAAACTGTATTTTTACCTAGTGCTCTGTGAATGAAGGAGGTTCTTCAGTTTTCAAAAATTAAGAATCGTATTTTTTTAACATGACAGTATTCACTTGTTTTCACTTACATTCAATGCCAAGTTAGTGGTTTTACCTAATGGTCTGAGAGTGCAGTCATTCATTTAACTTGTGAAAAATAGGTATGTTACTTCCTTAATTGATTGTTTTCACTTGTTTTCACATCCAATCAATAAAAACCACTGGTTTTACCTAACATTCTATGAATGTAGGAGGTTCTTTTGTTTTGATAACTAAGCAATTAATTGGTTTATTTGGCTGCTATGCTCTTGTCTTCAATTGCAATCAATGTCTAAACACTGGATTAACCTAAGGCTCTGTGAATGCTGTAGGTTTTTCAGTTTAGAAAACTAAGCAAGTTTCTCATTTTACTGGTTGCTACCCACTTGATTTCAGTTACATTCAATATCAAAACACTTGTTTAGCCTAATGCTCTATGAATGAAGGAGTTTCTTCAGTTTTGAAAAATTATGTTGCTTTTTAATTGCCTACAACACATGAAGGGGGTTCTTCAGTTTTGAAAAATAAGCATGTTGCTTGTTTAATTCCCTGCAACACACTAGTTTTCACTTACAATCAATGTCAAAACACTCATTTTACCAAATGTTCTGTGAAAGCATGACATTTTTCAGTTTTGAATTCCAATCAAGTAGTTTAATTTGCTGCTCTGCATTTGTTTTCACTTACAACCAAGGTCAAATCCCTGGTTTTAGCTAACACTATGTGAATGAAGGAGGTTCTTTGGTTTTCTAAAATTAAATAAGGAGCTTGTTTAATAGGATGCTCTTCACTTCTTCTCACTTACAATCAATGGAAAAACACTCATTTTACTTTTTTGAATGTAAGTGTTTCTTCAGTTTTGAAAACTAAAATGTTACTCATTTAGTTGCCTTCTACACACTTCTTTTCACTTAAAATTAATTTCAAATAGTGGTTTTATCTAAGGATCGGTGAAAGCAGAATTTTCTTCGGTTGTGAAAACAACCTTAATTGGCTGTTTTGCACCTGTTTCACAATCAATGAAAAATCACTGGTTTTACACAACCCTTTGTGAATGTAAGCAGTTCTTCAGTTTGGAAAATTATGCAAGTTACTCATTTAAATGCTTGCTGCACATGTCTTTTCACTTACAATCAATGTCAAAGCACTGGTTTTACTTATTGCTCTGTGAATGCAGTAGGTTATTCTGCTTTGAATTCTAAGCAAATTAATTGTGTTGTTTGCTTGTATTTATTCTCACTTACAATCAATGCCAAAACAGTGGTTTGACCAAACACTCTGTGAATTCAGGAGGTCTTTCAGTGCTGAAAACAAAGCAAGTTACTTGTATAATTGGCTGTTACACACTTCTTTTCACTTACAATCAATGTCAAAATGGTGGTTTTACCTATTGCTCTGTGAATACAGGAGTTTCTTCTGTTGTGAAAACGAGGCACATTACTTCCACTTGTTCTCACAATCAATGAAAAAACACTGTTTTAACTAATGCTTTGTGTATGTAAGTGATTCTGCAGGTTTTTAAACTATGTAATTTACTCAATTAATTGCCTACTGCACAGTTCTATTCACTTACAATCAATGTCAAAACACTGGTTTTACCTAAAACTCAGTGAATGCAGTAGAAGCTTCAATTTAGGAAAGCAAGTAAGATACTTGTTTCCTTTGCTGTCATGCACTTGATTTCACTCACAATCAATGTAAAAACACTGCTTTTATCTAATGCTATGCCAATGCAGATATTCCTTCTGTTTTCAAAACTAAGCCAGATACTCATTGCCTGCTATGCATATGTCTTCACTTATAATCAAAGTCAAAACACTGGTCTTACCTAACAGTCTCTGAATGCAGGAGTTTCTTCAGTTTTGAAAACTATACAATATACACTTGTCATTGGAAACTATGCACAGGTTTCACTTACATTCAACTGCAAAACCTTGGTTTTACATAATGCTCTGTAAACGCAGTTGAATCTTTAGTTTTGAAAACTAAGAAAGAAAATTGTTTCGGTGGCTGCTATGCATGAGTTTCCACTTATAATCAATGTCAAAACTCTGGTTTTACTTAATTCTCTGTGAACATAAGAGGTGTTTTGCTTTTGTAAAATTAGTAATATACTTGTTTCCTTGGTTGCTCTGCACTTGTTTTCATGTACATTCAATATCAAAACACTGCTTTTACCTAATGCTATTCCAATGCAGTGGTTCCTTCAGTTTTGAAAACTAAGCAAGATACTTTTTCCTTGGCTACATTGTACTTGTTTTCACTTACAATAAAATTCAAAATAATTTTTTTTACCTAACACACTCTGAATGGAGGATATTTTTCAGTTTTGACAACTAAGCCAGATACTCTTTTCACTGGCAGCTAGGCACGTGTTTTGACTTACAATCACCTTCAAAACCCTGGTTTACCTAAAACTTTGTGAATGAAGTAGGTTTTTCACTTTTGAAAATGAAGAAAGACTCTTGTTTCATTTGCTGCTCTGCACATGTTTTCACTTATAATCAATTTTAAAACACTGGTTTTACATAACACTCCATGAATTCAGGAAGCACTAAGCTTTTGAAAGGTAAGTAAGATTCTTCTTTCCTCGTCTGCTATACACTTGCTTTCACTCACAAACAAGGTCAAAACCCTGCTTTTAATGAATGCTATGCCAATGCTGTAGTTTCTTCACTCTTGAAATCTTAGTAAGATTCTTTTCTTTGCTGCTATGCACGTGTTTTCATTTGCAATGAACTTGAAAACACTGGTTTTACCAAACACTCTGTGAATTCAGTAGGTTTTCCAGTTTAGAAAAGTAAGACTGGGACTTATTTCATTGACTGTTATGCACGTGATTTCATTTATATTCAAAGACAAAACACTGATTTTACCTAACTATCTCTGAATGCAGGGGGTTCTTCAATTTTGAAAACTGAGCAAGATAGTCTTTTCATTGGAGTCTATGCACAATTTTGACTGACAATCAAATTCCAAATTCTTGTTTTCCCTAATGCTCTATGAATGCAGTTGATTCTTCAGTTTTGAAAATTAAGGAAGAAACTTGTTTCAATGGCTGCTATGCACGTGTTTTCACTTATAATCAATTTCAAAACACTAGTTTTACTTAATGCTCTGTGAACACAGGAGGTGCTTCACTTTGTAAAGCAATTAAGATACTTGTTTCCTTGGCTGCTATGCACTTGCTTTCACATTCAATTAATCTCAAGCACTGCTTTTACCAAGTATTATGCCAATGCATTGATTTGTTCAATTTTGAAAACTAAGCAAGATACTTGTTTCCTTAACTTCTATGCAATTATTTTCACTTAGAATCAAGGCAAACACAGGTTTTACCTAACACAGTCCGAATATAGGATAGTCTCCAATTTTAAAAACTAAGCAAGATACTCATCTCCTTGGCAGTTATGCACTGTTTTGAGTTAAAATCAACTTCAAAATCTGAGTTTTAACCTAATGCTCCATGAATATAGGAGATTCTTTACTTCTCAAATGTAAGAAAGGTAATTGTTTTCTTGGCTGCTATGCACTTGTTTTCAATTACAACCAATGTCAAAACACCACTTTTACCTAATGCTATTTCATTGCAGTAGTTTCTTCACTTTTTAAATCTAAGAAAGATTCTGGTTTCTTTTGCCACTTTTCAATTACAAAATCTTCAAAGCACAGGTTTTACTTAACACTCTGTGAATGTAGGAGGTACTTCAATTTTGAAAGGTAAGTAAGATACTTGTTTCCTTGCCTTCTATACACTTGCTTTCACTCATGATCATTGTCAAAACACTGCTTTTACGTAATGCTATGCCAATGTGGTGGTTTCTTCTGTTTTGAAAACTGAGCAAGGTACTTGTTTCCTTGGATGCAATGCACTTGTTTTCACTTACAATAAAATTCAAACACTAGTTTTACCTGGCACTCTCTGAATGCAGGCAGTTCTTCAGTTTTGACAACTTAGCAAGATACTCTTTTCACTGGCAGCTATGCACGTGTTTTGTCTTACAAGCAACTTCAAAACCCTTGTTTACCTAAAACTCTTTGAATGCATTCGGTTTTCAAGTTTTGAAAATGAAGAAAGAATCCTGTTTCATTGACTGCTCTGCACGTGTTTTCACTTAAAATAATTGATAAAACATAGGTTTTACCTAATGCTCTGTGAATTCAGGAGGTAGTAAGGTTTTGAAATGCAAGTGGGATACTTGTTTCTTTGGCTACTATGCTCTTGTTTTCACTGACAATCCATGTCAAAACACATCTTTACCTAAGGCTATAACAATGCAGTAGTTTCTTCAACTTTGAAATCTAAGTAAGCTTCTTGTTTCATTTGCTGTTATGCACGTGTTTTCACTTACAATCAACTTCAAAGAACTTCTGTTACCTAACACTCTGTCAATGCAGTTAGTTCTTCAGTTTTGAAAATCAATAAAGAAACTTGTTTCATTGGTTGCTTTGCATGTGTTTTCACTTATAATCAGTGTCAAAACACTGGTTTTCCTAAAGCTTTGTGAATTCAGGAGGTTCTTTTTCCAAGACTGCTACACAGTTGTTTTCACTTACAATCAATGTCAAAACACTGCTATCATCTAGTGCTATTCTAATGCACTACTTTCTTCAGTTTCAAAAACTAAGATTCTTTCCTTGGCTTCAGATTTCAAAACTGAAGACTCTTTTTAATTTGCTGCTTTGCACGTGTTTTCACTTTCAATCAACTTCAAAACACTGTTTTTACCTAACACACTCTGAATACAGTACATTTTTCATTTTGAAAAGTAAGACTGAAGGTACTTCTATTTGGAAAAGTTAGTAAGATACTTGTTTCCTTGGCTGCTATGCACTGGTTTTCACTCACAATGTCCAAACACTGTTTTTACCAAAAGCTATGCTACTGCAGTGGTTTGTTCAGTTTTGAAAAGTAAGCATGATACTTGTTTCCTTTCCTGCAAAGCACTTGTTTTCACTTAGAATAAAATTCATTACACTGGTTTTCCCTAACCCACACTGAATTAGGCGATTCTTCAATTTTGACAACTAAGCAAGATACTCTTTTCATTGGCAGCTATGCACGTGTTTTGACTTGCAATCAACTTCAAAACCGTGTTTTACCTAAAATTCTGTGAATGCAGTCAGTTTTTATGTTTTGAAAATGAAGAAAATATCTTGTATCATTGGCTGCTGTGCACGTGTTTTTGCTTATAATCAATGTTAAAACACTGGTTTTACCTAATACAATGTGAATTCAGGAGGTACTAAGGTTTTGAAATGCAAGTGCGATACTCTTTTCCTTGGCTGCTGTGCAGTTGTTTTCACTTACAATCCATGTCAAAGCACCCCTTTACCTAAGGCTATGCCAATGCAGCACTTTCCTCACTTTTGAAATCTAAGTAATATTCTTGATTGTTTTGCTGCTATGAATGCGATTTCATTTATAAGCAACTTCAAAACAATGATTTAACCTAACACACTGTGAATGCAGTTGATTCTTCAGTTTTGAAAAGCAATAATGAATCTTGTTTCATTGGCTGCTTTGCACGTGTTTTCACTTATAATTTATGTCAAAATCCTCGATTTCCTTACACTTTGTGAATACAGGAGGTTCTTCACTTTTGTAAAGTATTAAGGTACTTGTTTCCTTGACTGCTATGCACTTGTTTTCACTTACAATCAATGTTAATACACTGCTATTGCCTAGTGCTATGCCAATGTACTAATTTCTTCAGTTTTGAAATATAAGCAAGATTCTTGTTTCCTTGTCTTCTATGTCCTTGTTTTCACTTAGAATCAAAGACAAACACTGGTTTTACCTAACACAGTCTGAATGCATGAGGTTCTCATTTTGAAAACTAGACAAAATCCTCATTTCACTGGCAGCTATGCACTTGTTTAGAGTTACAAAACAACTTCAAAATCCTGGTTTGAATCTAATGCTTTGTGAATACAAGAGGTTTTTCACTTTTGTAAAGTAAAAAACATACTTGTTTCCTTCACTGCTATGCACTTGTTTTCACTTACAACCAGTGTGAAAACACTGCTTTTACTATGTCATTGCAGCTGTTCCTTCACTTTTGAAATCTAAGTAAAACTCGTTTCATTTCCTGCTATGCACGTGTTTTCACTTACAATCAACTTCAAATCACTGGTTTTACCTAATGCTCAGTGAATGCAGTTGGTTCTTCAGTTTAGAAAACAAATAAAGAAACTTGTTTCAATGACTGCTTTGTTCATGCTTTCTCTTATAACCAATGTCAAAAGATTGGTTTTTGTAAAAATTTGTGAATATAGGAGGTTCTTCACTTTTGTAAAGTAAGTAAGATACTTGTTTCCTTGGCTGCTATGCACTTGTTTTCACTTACAACTAATGTGAAACACTGCTTTTACCTATTACTATTGCAATACAGAAGTTTCTTCACTTTTGAAATCTAAGGAAGATTTGTGTTTCATTTGCTGCTATGCACATTTTTTCATTTCCAATCAATCTCAAAATATTGGTTTTACATAACACTCTGTGAATGCAAGAAGTACTTCAATTTAGAAATGTATGTAAGACACTTGTTTCTTTGGATGTTATGCACTTGCTTTCACTTACAATCAATGTCAAAACCTTGCTTTTACTTAATGCTGTGCTAATGCAGTAGTTTCTTCAATTTTGAGATCTAAGAAAGATTCTTGTTTCATTTGTTGCTATGCATGTGTTTTCACTTACAATCAACTTGAAAACACTGGGTTTACCTAATGCTTTCTGAATACAGTAGGTTTTTCAGTTTGAAAAGTATGACACTTGTTTCATCAGCAGACATGCACTTGCTTTCACTCACAATCAATGTCAAAGCACTGCTTTTACCTAATATTATGCCAATGCATTGATTTCTTCAGTTTGAAATCTAAGCACGATTTCTGTTTCATTTGCTGCTATGCACTTGTTTTGACTTACAATCAACTTCAAAACCCGAGTTTACCAAAACCTCTGTGAATGCAGCTGGTTTTTCAGTTTTGAAAATGAAAAAGAACCTTGTTTCATTGGCTGCTCTGCACATGTTTTCACTTATAATCAATATTACAACACTGGTTTTACCTAATGCTCTGTGAATTCAAAAGATACTAAGGTTTTGAAATGCAAGTGAAATACTTGATTCCTTGGCTGCTATGCACTTGTTTTCACATACAATCCATTTCCAAGGACCCCTTTACCTAAGGCTATGCCAATGCTGTAGTTTTTTCACTTTTGAATTCTAAGTAAGATTTGTATTACATTTGCTCCTATGCACGTGTTTTCACTTACAATCAACTTCAACAGAGTGGTTTTACCAAAGAATCTGTGAAATCATGAGGTACTTTAATATTGAAATGTATGTAATACACCTGTTTCCTTGGCTGCTATGCACGTGTTTTCATTTATAATCAAAGTCACAACACTGGTTTTGTCTAGCAATCTTTGAATGCAGGAGTTTCTTCAGTTTTGAAAACTAACCAACATACTCTTTTCTTTGGAGACTATGCACCTGTTATGACTTACAATCAACTTCAAAACCCTTCTTTTAACTAATGCTCTGTCAATGCAGTTGATTCTTGGTTTTCAAAACTAAGAAAGAAACTTGTTTTGTGGCTGCTATGCACTTGTTTCAACTTTTAATCAATGTCAAAACTCCTGTTTTTCTTAATGCCCCATGATCACAGGAAGTGTTTCACTTTTGTAAAGTAATAAGATACATGTTTCCTTGGCTGCTATGCACTTGTTTTAACTTACAACCAATTCAGAACACAGCTTTTACTATGCAAATGCAGTAGTTCCTTTACTTTTGAAATCAAAATAAGGTTCTTGTTTCATTTGCTGCGATGTACGTGTTTTCATACACAATCAACTTCAAAACACTGGTTTACCTAAATCCCTGTGAATGCAGTGGGTTTTTCATTTTTCAAAATGAAGAAAGAATCTTCTTTCATTGGCTACTCTGCCCTTGTTTTCACTTGTAATTGATGTTAAAGGACTGCTTTTACCTTGTGCTATGCCAATGCACTAATTTATCAGTTTTGAAAACTAAGCAAGGTACTTGTTTCCTTGTCTTCAATGCACTAGTTTTCACTTAGAATCAAAGGTGAAAACTGCTTTTACCTAACACAGTCTGAATGCAGGAGGTTATCCAATTTTGAAAACTAATATAGATACTCATTTCATTTTCAGCTATGCCCTTGTTTTGAGTTACAATTAACTTCAAAATCCTGGTTTCAACCTATTGCTCAGTGAATACAGGATGTTCTTCACTTTCATAAAGTAAGTAAGATACTTGTTTCCTTGGCTGCAATGCACTTTTTTTCACTTACAATAAAATTCAGAAAACTCTTTTTACATAACACACTCTGAATGTAGGCGATTTTTCAGTTTTGAAATCTTTGGCAGATTCTCTTTTCTTTGGCAGGTATTCACGTGTTTTAACTTACAATCAACTTCACTACCTTGTGTTACCTAAAACTTTGTGAATGCAGATGGTTTTTCAGGTTGAAGATGAATAAATAATCTTGTTTCACGGGCTGATTTGCACATGTTTTCACTTACAATCAAGGTTAAAACACAGGTTTTAAACTAATGCTCTGTGAATTCAGGAGGTACAATAGTTTTGAAACGCAAGAATGATGCTTATTTCCTTGGCTGGTATGAACTTGTTTTCACTTGCAATCCATGTCATAACACACTTTTACCTAAGGATACGCCAAAGCAGAAGTTTCATCACTTTTTAAATCTAATGAAGATTCTTTTTTCATTTGCTGCTCTGCCCGTGTTTTCACTTAAAATCAACTTCAAAACATTGCTATTACCTAAAGCTAGGTGAATGCAGTCGGTACTTCAGTTTTGAAAACCAATAAAGAAACTTGTTTCATTGGCTGCTTTGCACGTGTTTTCAATTGCAATCAAAGTCAAAACCCTGATTTTACCTAATACTCTCTGAATGCAGCAATTACTTCAGTTTTTAAAACTAAACAATATACTCTTTTCATTGAAGACTATGCACATGTTTTGACTTACAATCCATTTCAAAACCCTGGTTTTACTTAATGCTCTGTGAATGCAGTTGATTCTTCACTTTTGAAAACTAAGAAAGAAACTTGCTTCAGTGGCTGCTATACACGTTTCCACTTATAATCAATTTCAAATCTCTAGTTTTGGTAAATGATCTGTGAACACAGGAGGTGGTTCACTTTTGAAAAGCAAGTAAGATAGTTGTTTCCTTGGCTGCTATGCACTTGTTTTCAATTGCAATCAATGTCAAAACACTGTTTTTGCCTAGTGCTATGTCAATGCCCTAATTTTTTCAGTTTTGAAAACTAAGCAAAATACGTGTTTCCTTGGCTTCTATTAAAATGTATTCACTTAGACTGAAAGGCCAACACAAGTTTTACCTAACAGAGTCTGAATGCAGGAGGTTCACCTGTTTGAAAACTAAACAAGATCCTCATTTCATTGGCAGCTATGCATTTGTTTTGAGTTACAATAAATTTCAAAATCCTGGTTTTAACTTAATGCTCACTGAATACAGGAAGTAAATCACTTTTGTAAAGTAAATAAGATACTTCTTTCCTTGGCTGCTATGCACTTGTTTTCACTTACAATCATTGTCAAAACACTGCTTTTACTATGCCAAGGGAGTAGTTTCTTCATTTTTGAAATCAAAGTAAGATTCTTGTTTCATTTGCTGCTCTGCAGGTGTTATCACCTACAATCAACCTCAAAACCCTGGTTTTACCTAACACTCTGTGTGAATGCCAGAGGTTTTTAATTTTGAAAGGTAAGTAAGATATTTGTTTCCTTGGCTGCTATGCACTTGCTTTCACTCATAATCAATGTCAAGACAGTGTTTTTACCAAATGATATGCTTATGCAGTTGTTTGTTCAGTTTTGAAAACTTATCATCTTTACATGATACTTGTTTCCTTTGCTGCAATGCTTTTGTTTTCACTTAAAATAAAATTCAAAACACTGCTTTACCTAACACTCTCTGAATGCAGGTGTTTCTTCAGTGTTGACAACTAGGTAAGTTACTCTTTTCTATGGCAGCTATGCCCCTGTTTTTACTTACAATCAACCTCAAAAACCTGGTTTACCTAAAACTCTGTGAATTCAGTCCATTTTTCAGTTTTGAAAATGAAGAAAGAATCTTGTTTCTTTGGCTGCTCTGCACGTGTTTTAACTTATAATCAAAGTCAAAACACTGGTTTTACCTCAAGGTCTCTGAATACAGGAGTTTCTTCAGTTTTGAAAAATAAGCAATATACTCATTTCATTGGAGACTATACACATATTTTGACTTATAATTAATTTCAAATCCCTGGTTTTACCTAAATCTGTCTCTGAATGTAGTTTATTCTTCAGTCTTGAAAACTAAGGAAGAAACGTGTTTTAGTGGCTGCAATGCACGTGTTTCCACTTATAAACAATGCAAAAATTTGGTTTTACTTAATGCGCTGTGAAGACAGGAGGTTCTTCACTATCATAAAGTAAGTAAGACACTTGTTTCCTTGGTTGCCTTGCACCTCCTTTCACTCACAATCAATGTCAAAACACTGCTTTTACCAATGCTATGCAATGCAGTGGTTTCTTCAGTTTTGAAAACTTAACAGGATACTTGTTTCCTTGGCTACTATACAATCATTTTCACATACAATATAATTGAAAACACTTTTTTTACCCCAAACACTCTGAATGCAGGTGATTTTTCAGTTTTGGCAACTAAGCCAGATTCTCTTTTCATTGGCAGCTATGCACGTGTTTTGACTTACAATCAACTTCAATACCGTGCTTTACCTAAAACCCTGTGAATGCAGTCGGTTTTTAAGTTTTGACAATGAATTAAGAATCTTCTTTCATTGGCTGCTCTACATGTGTTTTCACTTACAATCAATATTAAAACACTGGTTTAATCTAATGCTCTGTGAATGCAGGAGTTACTAAGGTTTAAAATGCACATGAAATACTTGTTTCCTTGGCTGCTATGCACTTTTTTTCACTTACAATCCATGTCAAAGCACACTTTTACCTAAAGCTATGCAAATGCAGTAGTTTCTTCACCTATAAAATCTAAGTAAGATTCTTGTTTTGTTTGCTGCTATGCACATGTTTTCACTTACAATCAACTTCATAACTCTGCTTTTACCTAACACCCTGTCAATAAACTCTGTTCTTCAAAACCAATAAACTTGTTTCATTGGCTGCTTTGCATGTGTTTTCACTTACAATCAATGTCAAAACAATGGTTTTCCTAACATTTTGTGAATACAGGAGGTATTTTTCCTTTGTAAAGTAATTAAGGTACCTGTTTTCTTGGCTGCTATACACTTGTTTTCATTTACAATGAATGTAAAACTCTACTACTGCCTAGTGCTATGCCAATGCACTATTTTCTTCAGTTTTGAAAACTAAGCAAGATTCTTGTTTCCTTGTCTTCTGTGCCCATTTTTTCACTTAGATTCAAAGGCAAAATCTGGCTTTACCTAACACAGTCTGAATGCAGGAGAGCCTCCAGTTTTGAAATCTAAGCAAGATACTCAGTTCTTTGGCAGCTATGTATTTGTTTTGAGTTATGATCAACTTCAAGACCCTGGTTTTAACCTATTGCTCTGTGAATACAGGAAGTAATTCACTATTGTAAAGTAAGATACTTGTTTCCTTGGCTGCTAGACACTTGTTTTCACATACAACCAATGTGAAAAGACCACTTTTACCTAAAGGTATACCAATCCAGGTGGTTCTTCAATTTTGAAATCTAAGTAAGAATCTGGTTTCATTTGCTGCTATGCATGTGTTTTCACTTACAATCAAATTCAAAACATTGCTTTTACCTAACACTCTGTGAGTACAGATGGATTTTCAGTTTGAAAATAAGACTGAGACTTTTTTTATTGGCTGCTATACACCTGTTTTAACATATTCAAAGTCAAAGCTCTGGTTTTACCTAACACACTTGGAATGTAGGAGTTTCTTCAATTTTGAAAACTGAGCAATATGCTCTTTTCATTGGAAACTATGTACAGGTCTTTACTTACAAACAATTTCAAATCCCTGGCTTTACCTAATCCTCTTCAATCCTGCAGTTGATTCTTTAGTTCTAAAAATTAAGAAAGAAACTTGTTTCATTGCCCTCTATGCAAGAGTTTCCACTTATAATCAGTGTCCAAGCTCCAGTTTTACTTAATGCTCTGTGAGCACAGGAGCAGCTTCCTTTTTGCAAAATAAGTAAGATACTTGTTTCCTTGCTTGCTATATTCACTTACAAACAGTGCCAAAACACTGCATTTACCTAGTGCTATGCCCATGCACTAATTTCTTCAGTTTTGAAAACTATGCAAAATATTGTTTCTTTTTCTTCTATGCACATGTTTTTACATAGACTCAAAGGCAAACACTGGTTTTACCTAATACAGTCTGAACGCAGGAGGTTCTCCAATTTGGACACCAACCAAGATGCTCATTTCATTGGCAGCTATGCACTTCTTTGGAGTTACAATCTACTTAAAAATCCTGCTTTTAACCTAATTCTCTGTGAATACAGGAGGTTCTTCACACTTGAAAAGTAAGAAAGATACTTGTTTTCTTGGCTGCTATGCCCTTGTTTTCACTTACAACAAATGTCAAAACACCATTTTTACCTAAAGCTATGTCAATGCAGTAGTTTCTACACTTTTGACATCTGAAAAAAATTGGTGTTTCATTTGCTGTTAAGCACGTGTTTTCACTTGCAATCAACTTTAAAACACTGGAATTACCTGGCACTCTGTGAATGGAGGAGGTATTTCAATTTTGAAAGATAAGAAAGGTACTTATTTCCTTGAATGCTATGCACTTGCTTTCACTCACAATCAATGTCAATACCGTGCTTTAGCTAATGCTATGCCTATGCAGTGGTTTCTACACTTTTGAAATAAAAGTAAGATTCTTGTTTCTTTTAATGCTCTGCAGGTGTTTTCACTTATATTTATTATCAAAACACTGGTTTTTCTAATGCTTTGTAATACAGGAGGTTCTTCACTTCTGTAAAGTAATTAATGTACTTCTTTCCTGGGCTGCCAAGCACTTGTTTATACTTACACCCAATGTCAAAACACTGCTTTTATGTAATGATATGCCATAGCAGTAGTTTATTCACAATTGAAATCTAAGTATGATTTGTGATTCATTTGCTACTATGCACGTATTTTCACTTACAATCCACTTCAAAATACTGGTTTTACATAATGCTCTGTGAATACAGTAGTTTTCTCAGGTTGAAAAGTAAGTCTGAGTCTTTTCTTTAGCTGCTATGCACATGTTTTCACATATATTCAAAATGAAAACACTGGTTTTACCTAACACTCTCAGAATGCAGGAGTTGCTTCAATTTTGAAAACTAAGTAATTTACTCTTTTCCTTGGAGACTGTGATCATATTTTCACTTACAATCAACTTCAAAACCCTTCTTTTACCTAAATCTGTGTGAATGAGGGTGATTCTTATTTTTGAAATCTAAGAAGGAAACTTGTTTCATTGGCTGCTATGCACATGTTTCCACTTATAATCAATGTCAAAACTCTGGATTAACTTAATGCTCTGTGAATACAGGAGGTGCTTCATTTTTGAAAAGTAAATAAGATACTTGTTTCCTTCACTGCTATGCACTTGTTTTCACTTACAACCAATGACAAAACACCACTTTTACTATGTCAATGCAGTATTTTCTTCACTTTTGAAATCTAAGTAAGATTATTGTTTCATTTGTTGCTATGAATGTGTTTTCACTCACAAACAACTTCAAAACACTGGTTTTACCTAATATTCTGTGAATGCAGGAGGAACTTCAATTTTTAAAGGTATGTAAGGTAATTGATTATTTGGTTGCTATGCACTTGCTTTCACTCACAATCAATGTCAAAACACGGTTTTACCTAATACTATGCCAAAAAGTGGTTTCTTCAGTTTTCAAAGTTAAGCAAGATACTCATTTGATTTACAGCTATGCACTTGTTTTGATTTACAATCAACTTCAAAATCCTGGTTTTAACTTAATGCTCTGTGAATTCAGGAGATTCTTCACTTTTGTAAAGTAAGAAAGATACTGTTTCTTCAGCTACTATGGACTTGTTTTCACTTATGGCCAATGTCAAAACACCGCTTTTATCTAACGTTATGCCAATTCAGTTCTTTCTTCACTTTTGAAATCTAAGTAAGATTCTTGTTTCATTGGCTGATTTGCTCATGTTTTCATTTATAATCCATGTCAAAACACTGGTTTTACCTAACACTCTCTGAATGCAGGAGTTTGTTCAGTTTTGAAAACAATGCAATATACTCTATCATTGGACAATGTGCACATGTTTGACTTACCATCAACTTCAAAACCTTCATTGTACTTAATGCTCTGTGAATGCACTTGATTCTTTCATTTTGAAACTAAGAAAGAAATTAGTTTCAGTGGCTGCTATGCATGTGTTTCCACTTATAATCAATGTCAATACTCCTGTTTTACTTAAATCTCTGTGAACACAAGAGGTAATTCACTTTTGAAAAGTAAGTAAGATTTTTGTTTTATTTGCTGCTGTGCATGTGTCTTCACTTACTATCAGTTTCAAAACTCTGGTTTCACCTAATGCTCTGTGAATGCAGAAGGTATTTCAATTTTGAAAGCTATCTAAGATACTTGTTTCTTTGGATGCTATGCACTTGCTTTCACTCACAATTAATGGAAAAAACTGCTTTTATGTAATGCTTTGTGAATGCAGTCGTTTCTTCAGTTTTCAAAAGTATGAAAGATACTCATTTCATTGGCAGGTATGCACTTGTTTTGAGGTACAATCAACTTCAAAATCCTGGTTTTAATCTAATGCTCTGTGAATAGAGGAGGTTTTTCAATTTTGTAATGTAAGAAAAATCTGTATTTCCTGGCCTGCTATGCAACTGTTTTCACTTACAACCAATGTCAAAACTCTGCTTTTACCCAAAGCTATGCCATGCAGTAGTTTCTTTACTTTTGAAACCTAAGTAAGATTCTTGTTTCATTTGCTGCTATGAAAGTGTTTTCACTTACAATCAACTTCAAAACACTGGTTTTACCTAACGCTCAGTGAATACCATTATTTTTTCAGTTTGAAAAGAAAGATTGAGCCTGTTTCATTGGCAGCTATGCACATGTTTTCACTTATAATCAAATGTAAAAAACTGGTTTCACCTGACACTCTGAATGCAGGAGTTATTTCAGTTTTGAGAACTGAGCAATATACTGTTTTTATTGGAGACTGCATAAGTTTTGACTTAAAATCATTTTCAAAACCCTGGTTATACCTCATGCTCAGTGAACATGGTTGACTGTTTAGTTTAGAAAACTAAGAAGAAAACTTGTTTCAGTGGCTGCTGTGCACATGTTTCCACTTATAGTCAATGTCAAAACTGAGGTTTCACTTAATGCTCTGGGAACAAAGGAGGTGCTTCACTTTGGAAAAGTAAGCAATATATTTGTTTCCTTGGCTGCTATGTACTTGGTTTTACTTTCAATCAATGTCAATACACTGCTTTTACCTAGTGCTATGCCAGTGCATTAATTTCCTCAGTTTTGAAAACTAAGCAAGTTACTTGTTTCCTTTGCTTATATGCACTTGTTTTTACTTAAACTCAAAGGCAAACAATAGTTTTACCTAACACAGTTGGCAGGCAGGAGGTTCTCCATTTTTGAAATCTAACCAAGATCCTGATATCATTACCAGCTATGCACTTGTTTTCAGTTACAATCAATTTCAAAATCCTGGTTTTAACCTATTATTCTGTCAATAAAGGAGGTTCTTCCCTTTTGTAAAGTAAGTAAGAGACTTGTTTCTTTGGATGTTCTGCACTTGTTTTCATTTACAACCAAATTTAAAGCACTGCTTTTACTATGCCAATATAGAAGTTTATTCACTTTTGAAATCAAAGTATATTCTTGTTTCATTTGCTTCTATGCACGTTTTCATGTACAATCAACTTCAAAAAAACTGGTTTTATGTAACATCCTGTGAATGCAGGAGTTACTTCAATTTTTAAAGGTATGTAAGATACTTCTTCACTTGGCTGCTATGCACTTGCTTTCACTCACAATCAGTGTCAAAACATTGCTTGTACCTAATGCTATGCAAATGCAGTGGCTTCTTCCATTTTGAAATCTTAGTATGATTCTTGTTTCATTTGCTGCCTCACATGTGTTTTCACTTACAATCAACTTCAAAACACTGGTTTTATCTAATGCTCTGTGAATGCAGGCTGTGCTTCAATTTTGAAAGGTATGTAAGATGCTTGATTCCTTGAATATTATGCACTTGCTTTCACTCACAATCAATGTGAATATACTGCTTTTTCCTAATATTATGCTAATGCAGTAGTTTCTTCAGTTTCAAAAACTAAGCAAGATGCTTGTTTCCTTGTCTACAATGCACTTGTTTTCACTTACAATAAAATTCAAAACACTTTTTTTAACTGACACCCTCTGAATGCAGGCGATACTTCAGTTTTGACAACTAAGCCAGATACTCTTTTCACTGGCAGCTATGATTGTGTTTTGACTTAAAATCAACTTCAAAACCCTGGTTTAACTAAAACTCTGTGAATGCAGTCAGTTTTTCAGTTTTGAAAATGAAGGAAGAACCTTGTTTCATTGGCTGCACTGCACTTATAATCAATGTCAAAACACTGGTTTTCCTAAAATTTTGTGAATACAGGAGGTTCTTCACTTTTGTAAAGTACTTAATGTACTTGTTTCCTTAGCTGCTATGCACTTTTTTACACTTACAACCAAAGTCAAAACACTGCTTTACCTAATGGTATGCCAAAGCAGTAGTTTATTTACATTTAAAATCTAAGTAAGTTTTATGTTTCATTTGTTGCTATGCACGTGTTTTCACTTACAATCCACTTGAAAACACTGTTTTACAAAAAGCTCTGAGAATGAGGTAGGTTTTTCACTTTGCAAAGTAAGATTGAGACATTTCATTGACTGCTCTATATATTGTTCACTTATAATAAAAGGCACAACACTGATATTACCTAACTCTCTCTGAATGCAGGAGTTTATTCAGTTTTGAAAACTAGTCAATATACTCTTTTTCTTGGAGACTATGCACATGTTTTGACTAACAATCAACTTCAAACCCTGCTTTTACCTAATGCTCTGTGAACGCAGTTGATTCTTTAGTTTTGTAAAATAAGAAAGAAACTTGTTTCAGTGGCTGCTATGCACGTGTTTCCACTTATAATCAATGTCAATACTCTGGCTTTATTTAATGCTCTGTGAATACAGGATGTGCTGCTCTTTTGAAAAGAAAGTAAGATACTTGTTTCCTTGGTTCCTATGCACTTGTTTTCACTTACAACCAATGACAAAACACCACTTTTACTAAGCCAATGCAGTAGTTTCTTCACTTTTTAAATCAAAGTAAGATTCTTGTTTCATTTGCTGCTATGCCTGCATTTTCATGTACAATCAACTTCAAAACACTGGTTTTACCTAACTTTCTGTGAATGCAGGAGGTACTTAAATTTTGAAAGGTAAGTGAGATACTTGTTTCATTTGCTGCTATGCACTTGTTCTCACTTACAACCAATGTCAAAACATTGTCATTGCCTAATGCTGTATTTGTGCACTATTTTTTTCACTTTCAAAGAGTAAGCAAGATTCTTGTTTCCTTGGCTTCTATGAAATTGTTTTCACTTAGAATCTAAGGCAAACACTGGTTTTCCTCAACACAGTATGAATGCAGGAGGGTCTCCAGTTTTAAAAACCAAGAAAGATACTCATTGCATTGGCAGTTATATACTTGTTCTGAGATACGATCAACTTCATAATCCTGGTTTTAACCTAATTATCTGTGAATACAGGAGGTGCTTTGCTTTTATAAAGTAAGTAAGATACTTCTCTCCTTGGCTGCTATGCACTTGTTTTCACTTACAACCAAAGTCAAAATGCCACTGTTACCTAACACTATGCCATGCAGTAATTTCTTCTCTTTTGAAATAAAAGTAAGATTCTCATGTCATTTGCTGCTATGCACATGTTTTCAAGTAGAATCAACTTCAAAACACTTGTTTCTTAACGTTCGGTGAATGCAGGAGGTTCTTCAATTTAAAAAGATAAATAAGGTACTTGGTTCCTTGAATGCTATGGAGTTGCTTTCACTCACAAACAATGTCAAAACACTGCTTTTATCAAATGCTATGACAATGCAGTGGTTTTGTTCAGTTTTGAAAACTAAGCAAGATAGTTGGTTCCTTTGCTGCAATACACGTGTTTTCACTTACAATAAATTCAAATCCTGGTTTTACTTTACACACTCTGAATGCCAGCATTTCTTCAGTTTTGACAACTAAACAAGATATTCCTTTCATTGGCAGCTATGCACGTGTTTTGACTTACAATCAACTTCAAAACCCTGGATTACCTAAAATTGTGTGAATACAATAGGTTTTTCAGTTTGAAAAGTAAGATAAAGACTTGTTACATTAACTACTCTGCACATACTTTCACTTATAATCAAAGTCAAAACACTGATTTTACCTAATACTCTCTGAATGCAGGAATTTCTTCCATTTTGAAGCTAAACAATATGCTCTTTTCATTAGAGACTATGCACAGGTTTCTACTTACAAACAATTTCAAATCTCTAGTTTTACCTAATGCTCTCTAAACGCAGTTGATTCTTTAGTTCTGAAAATTAAGAGAGAAACTTATTTCGTTGGCTCCTATGCAAGGCTTTCCACTTATAATCAATGTCAAATCACAGGTTTTACTTAATGTTCTGTGAACACAGGAGGTTCTTCACTTATGAAAGTTAAGATAATTGTTTCCTTGCTTGCTATATTCGCTTACAATCAATGTTAAAACACTGCATTTACCTAGTGCTATGCCAATGCACTGATTTCTTCAGTTTTGAAAACTAAGCAAGATACTTATTTCCTTGGCTTCTATACACTCATTTTCACTTAGACTCCAAAGGCAAACACTAGTTTTACCTGACACACTCTGAATGCAAGAGTTTCTCCAATTTTGAATACTAAGCAAGATCCTCATTTCATTGGCAGCTGTGCAATTGTTTTGAGTTTCAATCAACTTCAAAATCCTGGTTTTAACCTAATTCTTTGTGAATACATGAGGTCCTTCACTTTTGCAAAGTAAGTAAGATGCTTGGTTGCTTGGCTGCTACGCACTTGTTTTCACTTACAACCAATATCAAAACACCTGCCAAGGCAGTAATTTCTTCACTTTTGAAATCTAAGTAACATTCTTGTTTCATATGATTCTATGAACTTGTTTTGACTTAAAATCTTCAAAAGGCTGGTTTCCCCTAATATTTGGTGAATGGAGGAGGTACTTTAATTTTGAAAGGTAAGTAAGATACTTGTTTCTTTGGCTGCTATGCACTTGTTTACACTCACAATTAATGTCAAAAAACTGCTTTTAACTAATGCTATGGCAATTCAGTGGTTTCTTGAGTTTTCAAAACTATGCAAGATACTCATCTCTTTGGCAGCTATGCCAATGCAGTAGTTTCTTCTTTTTTGAAATCTAAGTAGGATTCTTGTTTCATTTGCTGCTATGAATGTGGTTTCACTTACAATCAACTTCAAAACCCTGCTTTTATCTAACTCTCTGTAAATACAGTAAGTTTTTCAGTTTGAAAAGTAAGACTGGGACTTGTTCCATTGGCTGCTATACACGTGTTTCCCTTACAATCAACTTCATAAAACTGATTTTACCTAATACTCTGAATGCAGGACATACATCAATTTTGAAAGGTAAGTAAGATACTTGTTTCCTTGGTTACTATGCACTTGCTTTCACTCACAATCAATGTCAAAACCCTGCCTTTACCTAATGCTATGCTAATGCAGTGGTTTCTCCAGTGTTCAAAACAAAGCAAGATACTCATTTCATTGGCAGTTATGCACTTGTTTTGAGTTAAATCAACTTCAAAATCCTGGTTTTAACCTAATACTCTGGGAAAACAGGAGGTTGTTCAGTTTTGTAAATTAAGAAAGATTCTTGTTTCTTTGGCTACTATGCACTTGTTTTCAATTAAAACCTATATCAAAACACCATTTTTTTCCTAAAGCTGTGCAAATGCAATGGATTCTTCTGTTTTGCAATCTAATTAAGAATCTTGTTTCATTTCCTCCTATGCACAGGCATTCACTTAAAATCAATTTCAATACACTGCTTTTACCTAATGCTCCGTGAATACAGTAGGTTTTTCAGTTTGAAAAATAAATGTGAGAGTTAGGTAAAGCCACCATTTTGACATTGATTGTAAATGAAAAGAAATGTTTAGCAGACAATTAAAGGAATAATTTGCTTAGTTTTCATAAATGAAGGGCCACTTTCTTTCACAAAGCTAAAACTAGAGTTTTTTCATTGTATGTAAGTTAGAAGAAATGAATATTATCCTATTAATCAATACTTTGCTTAATTTTTGAAAATTGAAGAACATCCTTCATTCACAGAGTGTTAGCTAAAACCAGGATTTTGACTTTGGTTGTAAGGGAAAACAAGTGCAAAGCTGCAAATTAAACTACTTGCATGGAATTCAAAACTGAAGATTCTTTTACATTCACAGAGCATTTGGTAAAACCAGTGTTTTGACATTGGTTTTAAGTTAAAACAAGTGGGTAGCAGCCAATTAAAGAAATAACTTCCTTAGTTTTCCAAATGAAGGAACTACTGAATACCTAGAACTTTAGGTAAAACCATGGTTTTGACTGGTTGTAAGTTCAAACAAGTGCATAGGAGCCAATTAAATAAGTGTTGAGCTTTATTTTCACAATTGAAGAAACAACAGCATTCACAGAGTGTTAGGTTTCACAACTGATTTTCCATTGACTGTATGTGAAAAGAACTTTGTTGCTTTCCTTTGAAGAGGTAAATTCCTTAGCTTTTCCAACAGAAGAATCTACTGCATTCCAAGTAGGTTAGGTAAACCATTGTTTTGTCACTGATTGTAAGTGAAAACAAGTGCATAGTACCCAAAGAAAAAGTAACTTGCTTAGTTTTCACAAATTAAAGAATCTACGGCATTCTCAGCATATTAGGTAAAATGAGCATATTAACATTGAAAGTAAAAAAGTGCCTAGCAGCCAATTAAACAAGTAAATTCCTTAGTTTGCAAACTGAAGAACGTATTGCCTTCACAGAGCTTTATGAAAACCAATGTTTTGACATTGATTGTAAATGAAAACAAATGCCATAGCAGCCATATGAAGAAGTAATTTGCTTAGATTTCAAAACTGAAGAACCTCCTATATTCACAGAGCATTACATAAAAGAAGGGTTTTGATATTTATTGTATGTGAACACAAGCACATAGAAGCAAATTAAGCAAGGATTTGCTTGGATTTTGTGAAAAGCAGGCAATTAAAGGAGTAATTTGCTTAGTTTTCAAAACAGAAGAACCACTTACATTTAAAAAGTGTTAGATAAAACCAGTGTTTTTCCATTGATTGAAAGTGAGAAGAACTCAATATATCCTACTAAACAATTATCTTACTTAATTTTGAAAACAGAAGAACCTCCTTCACTCACAGAGGGTTAAGTAAAACCAGGCTCTTGGCACTGGTTGTAAGTGAAAACATGTGCATAGCATGAAAAGCTTATTTTTCACAAATGAAGAACCTACTGCATTCACAAGTATTAGGTAAAACTAATATTTTGACATTTGATGGTAAGTGAAACCAAGCACCACAGAAGCCAAATAATGAAGTCATTTGCTCTCAAAACTGAAGAACCTCCTACATTCACAGAGCATTAGCTTAAACCAGTGTTTTGATATTTATTGTATGTGAAAACAACTGAATAGCAGTCAAACAAGGGCTTGCTTGGTTTTCACAAGTGAAGAAATGACAGCATTCATAGAATCTTATGTATTACCACTGCTTTGACATTGACTGTAAGTGAAAGCAAGTGTGTAGCAGCCAAATAAAGAAATAATTTCTGTAGTTTTCACAAATGAAGAAACTATTGCATTCCCATAATATTAGGCAAAACCATGGTTTTGACATTGGATGTAAGTTAAAAAAAGTGCATAACAGCCAGTTGAAGAAGGAAAATGCTTAGTTTTCACAACTGTGGAGACTAATACATTCACAGAGTGTTAGGTATCACAACAGATTTGCCATTGCCTGTTATAAAATACAAGGTCATAGCCATCATTAAAGAAGTAAATTGTTTAGTTTTCCCAACTGAAGAAATTACTGCATTCCAAGAGTGTTAAGAAAACTATTGTTTTGTAATTGTTTGTAAGTGAAAAGAAGTGCATAAAACCCAATAAAAAGTAACTTGCTTTCATTTTTACATCTTGAAGAAACAAGTGAATTCTCAGCATATTACATAAGACCAGCATATTGACATTGTAAGTGAAAACAAGTGCATAGCAGCCAATTAAGTAACTAACTTGCTTAGATTGAAAAACTGAATAATGTACCACATTCACAGAGCATTATGTAAAACCAGTGTTTTGACATTGATTGCAAGAGAAAACAAGTGCCATAGCAGCCAAAAAAAGAAGTAATATGATTATTTTTGAAAACTGAGGAACATCTTACATTCAAAGAGCATTAGGTAAAACCAGTATTTTGACATTTATTGTGTGTGAAAACACATGCATAGCAGCCCTTTAAACCATGACTTGCTTGGTTTTCACAAGTGAATAAATGACTTCCTTCAGAGGATCTTATGTTTCACCAGTGTTTGATATTGTAAGTAAAAACAAGTGTGTAGCAGTCAATTAAACTAGAGAAAATTGCTTCATTATCAAAACTGAAGAACCACCTACATTCACAAAGCATTAGATAAAACCAGTGTTTTTTCATTGATTGTAAGTGAGAACAAGTGCAAAGCATCCAATAAAGGAAGTAACTTGCCTAGTTTTTGCAACTGAAGAAAACCTCCATTCACAGAGTGTTACATAAACCTAGGGTTTTGACATTGATTGTAAAAGAAAACAAGTACATAGAACCAAATGAAAATAACTTGCTTAGTTTTCACAACTGAAGTAACTACTGCATTCACAGGTGTTAGGTAAAACTAGCATTTTGACATTGATTGTAAGTGAAAAGATTTGCCTAGGAGCCAATTATACAAGTTACTTGCTTAGTGATGAAAACTGAAGAACCTCCTGCATTCACACTGTTATGTAAAACCAGTGTTTGACATTTGACATTGATTTTAAGTGAAAACAAGTGTGTAACAACCAATTAATGATGTATCTTGCTTAGTTTTCACAAATGAAGAAACGATTGCATTTGTAGAATGTTATGCATCACTTCTGCTTTGACAGTGACTTCATTAGTTTTCACACTGAAGAAACTACTGCACTCACAAGTATTAGGTTAAACAAGGCTTTTGACATTGATTGTAAGTGAAAACAAGTGAATAGCAGCAAAATAAAAAAAAAGAAATTGCTTAGTTTTCAAAACCAAAGAACCTTCTACATTCACAGAGCATTAGGAGAAACCAGTGTTTTGACATTAATTGTAAGTGAAAAAAGTGCACAGCAGCCAATTAAACAAGGACCTTACTTAGTTTTCACAAGTGAATCTACGACTGCATTCAGAGAATGCTACATATCACCACTGATTTGACATTGATTGAAAGTGAAAACAAGGGTGCAGCAGACATTAAAAACTAATTACTTAGTTTTTAGAACTGAAGAAACTGTAGCATTCAAAGAGCTTTAGGTAAAACCAGAATTTTCACTTTGATTGTACGTGAAAACAAGTGCATAGCAGCCAATTAAACAAGAAATTTGATTAGTATTCACAAGTGAAGAAACTGCTACCTTCACAGTGTTAGGTAAAGCCACTGTTTTGCATTGATTGTAAGTGAGAACAAATAAATAACAGCAAATAATGCAAGTAACTTGTTTAGAATTCAAAATTGAAGAAACTTCTGCTTTCACAAAACATTATGTAAAACCATGTTTTTGATATTGTTTGTAAGTGAAGACAATTGTATAGCAGCCAATTAAAGAGTAGCTTGCTTAGTCTTCAAAAGTCAAGAAGTGATTGCACTTACAGAATGTTATGTATTACCACTGCTTTGCATTGATTGTAAATGAAAACAAGTGTGTAGCAGGCAATTAAATTAGAAGCTTGCTTTGTGTTCAAAACTGAATAACCATGTAAATTCACAAAGCCTTATATAAAACCAGTGCTTTTTCATTGATTGTAAGTGAAAACAAGTGGGCAGCAGACAACTAAAGAAGTAACTTGCTTAGTGTTCAAAGTGAATACCTCCTAAAGTCACAGTATTTGGTAAAACCAGTGCTTTGATATTGATTGTAATTGATAACAAAGGTGTAAGAGCCAATTAGAGAAGTAACTTGCTTAGTTTTCTCAAATGAAGAATTGATTTTATTTACAGAATGTTATGTATCATTTCTGTTTGACAGTGACTTGCTTAGGTTTCACCCTGAAGAAAATACTGCATTCACAAGTATTAGGTAAATCCAGGGTTTTGGCATTGATTGTAAGTGAAAACAAGTTCATAGCAACCAAATAAACAAACCATGTAGTTCTCAAAACTGAAGAACTACTTACATTCACAGAGCTTTAGGTAAAACCAGTGTACCGACATTAGTTGTAAGTCAAAACAAGTGCATAGCAGCCAATTAAACAAAGAGCTTACTTAGATTTCACAAGTGAAGAAATGAATGCATTCATAGAATGTTATGTATCATTACTGCTTTGACATTGATTGTAAGTGAAAGAAATTGTGTAGCAGGCTGTTAAGCCATGAACTTGCTTAGTTTTCAAAACTATAGAGATTCATACATAAACAGACCATTAAGTAAAACCTGTACTTCTACATTGATTGTAGGTGAAAATCACCTACCTGAATCACCTGAAAGTGCACAGCATTCAATTAAAGAAGTAACATTCTGAGTTTTCCCAACTGAAGAAACTACTGCATTCACAGAGTGTTAGGTATCACAACTGATTTGCCATTGGCTGTAAGTGAAAACAAGTGCATAGCAATCATTTAAAGAAGTAAATTTCTTAATTTTCCCAACTGAAGAAACTACTGCATTCCAAGAGCATTTGGTAAACAATGGTTTTGTCATTGATTGTAGGTGAAAAAAAGTGCATAGCACCCAATGGAAAAGTAACTTGCTTAGATTTCACAACTTGAAGGAACAAGTATATTCTCAGCGTTTTAGGTAAAACCAGCATATTGACATTGTAAGTGAAAAAAGTGCATAGCAGCCAATTAAAGAAGTAACTTGCTTAGTTTTTACAACTTAAGAAACTACAACATTCTAACAGTATATGTAAAACCAGAATTTTGACATTGTAAGTGAAAACAAGTATGTAGCAGCAAATTAACAATTAACTTGCTTAGTGTTCAAAACTGAAGAACATCCTACATTCAGAGAGCATTAGGTAAAATCAGTGTTTTGATATTTATTGTATGTGAAAACAAGTGCATAGTAGCCAATTAAACAAGGATTTATTGGTTTTCACAGTGGAAGATATGATGGCATTCACAGAATCTTAAGTATTATCACTGCTTTGACATTGATTGTAAGTGAAAATATGTGTGATGCAGGCAATTAAATGAGTTAATTGATTAGTTTTCAAAACTCAAGAATCACTTACATTCACAGTGTTAGGTAAAAGCAGTGTTTTTTCATACATTGTAAGTGAGAACAAGTGCGAAGCATGTAATGTTTGAAAACTGAAGAACATACTTCTTTCACAGAGCATAGGTAAAACCTGGGTTTTGACATTGGTTGTTAGTAGGAAAAAGTGCATAGCAGCAAATAAAACTATTGCTTGGAATTGAAAATTGATGAATTTCCTGCATTCACAGAATATTACATAAAACCAGTGTTTTGACATTGATTGTAAGTTAAAACAATTGTGTAGCAGCCAATTAAAGAAGTAACTTCCTTAGTTTTTACAACTGAAGAAACAACACCATTCAAAGAGCATATGTAAAACCAGAATTTTGACATTGATTGTAAGTGAAAACAAGTGCAGAGCAATTAATTAAGTAAGATGTTTCATTTACATAACTAAAAATCTCCTGCAGGCACAGAGGGTTATGTATCACAACAGATTTGCCCATGACTGTAAGTGAAAACAAGTGCATAGCAGGAAATGAAACAAGCAACTTTCTTAGTTTTAAAAACTGAAGACCCTCCTTCATTTACAGAGCTTTATATCAAACCTGTGTTTTGATATTGAATGTAAGTGAAAGCAAGTGCATAGCAGCCAATTAAAGAAATAACTTTCTTAATTTTCACCAATGAAGGAACTGCTGCATTCACAAAATGTCAGGTAAAACCCCAGTTTTGATGTTGGTTGGAAGTGAAAACCAGTGCATAGGAGCAAATTAAACTACTTGCTAAGAATTATAAACATAAGAACCTCCTGAATTCATAGAAAATCCCATAAAACCAGTATTTTTTCATTGATTGTAAGTGAAAACAAGTGAGTAGCACCCAATTATAGAAGTAATTGCTTAGTTTTTACATCTGTAGAAACTACAGTATTCAAAGAGCATTAGATAAAACCAGAATTTTGACATTGATTGTAAGTGAAAACAAATGTATAGCAGCCAATTAAACAAGAATCTCTCTTAGTGTTCAAAACTGAAGAACCACCTGCATTCACAGTGTTAGGTAAAGCCAGTGTTTTGACATTCACTGCAAGTGAAAACAAGTGTGTAACAGTCAATTAAAGAAAAAACTTTCTTAGTTTTCACAAACGAAGAAATGATTGCATTTACACAATGTTATGTATCACTTCTGCTTTGCCAGTGACAAGCTTAGTTTTCACACTGAAGAAACAGCTGCATTCACAAGTATTAGGTGAAACCAGAATTTTCTCATGGGCTGTAAGTGAAAACAAGTGTTCAGCAGTCTTTTAAGAAATAAATTGCTTAGTTTACCCTACTGAAGAAACTACTGCATATAAAAAGCATTAGGTAAACCATGGTTATGTCATTGATTGTTATTGAAAACAACTGCATAGCACCCAATGAAAAAGTACCTTGCTTAGTTTTCTGAACTTGAAGAAAGAACTGCATTCCCAGCATATTAGGTAAAACCAGCATATTGGCATAGTAAGTGAAAACAAGTGCATAGTAGCCAAATGAACAAGTAACTTAGTTTTCAAAACTGAAGAATATACTGCATTCATAGAGCATTACATAAAACCAGTGTTTTGACATTGATTGTAAATGAAAACAAGTGCCATAGCAGTGAAATAAAGAAATAATTCTCTTAGTTTTCAAAACTGAAGAGTCTCCTGCATTCAGAGGGCTATTTAAAATCAGTGTTTTCATATTTATTGTATGCACAAATAAGTACATAGCAGCCAATTAATCAAGGAATTTCAAAACTGAAGAACCACTTACATTCACAAAGTGTTAGGTAAAACCAGTGTTTTTTCATTGATGGTAAGTGAGAACAAGTGCAAAGCAGCCATTAAGGAAGTTAACATGCCCAGATCCACAGCTGAGTAAACTCTTGCATATACAGAGGATTAGGTAAAATGAACATTTTCACATTGATTTTAGGTGAAAACAAGATTGTAGTAAGAAATTGAACAAACAACTTGCTTCATTTTCAAAACTGTAAAACGTCTTTCATTCACAGAGCATTAGGTCAAACAATGTTTTGATATTGAATGTAAGTGAAAACAAGTGCAGAGCAGACAATTAATCAAGTAACTTGGTTATTTTCAAACCAGAACAACGAATTGCATTCATAGAGCATTAAGTAAAACCAGTGTTTTGACATTGATTGTAAGTTAAAACAAGTGCTAGAACAACCAAATAAGGAAGTAACAGGCTTAGTTTTCAAAACTGAAGAACTTCCCACATTCACAGAGCATTAGGCAAAACCAGTGAATTGAGATTTATTGTATGTGAAAACAAGTTCATAGCAGCCAATTCAACAAGGACTGGCTCGGTTTTCACAAGTGAAAAAATGACTGCATTCACAGAATCTTATGTATCACCTCTGCTTTGACATTGATAGTAAGTGAAAAGAAGTGTGAAACAGGCAATTAAATGAGTAGCTTGGTTAGTTTTCAAAACTGAAGAACTGCTTATATTCACCAAGATAAACCCAATGTTTTTTCATTGATTGCAAGTGAAGAGAAGTGAATAGTATCCTATTAAACAAGTAAATGTTTAATTTTCAAAAATTGTAGAACCTCCTTCATTCACAGAGTGTTAGGCAAAACCAGGGTTTTGATATTGGTTGTAAGTGAAAACAAGTGTATAGCAGCAAATTAAACTATTACTTAGAATTCAAAACTGAAGAACCACACGCATTCAGAGATCATAAATTAAAACCAGTGTTTTGACATTGCAATTGAAAACAAGTGTGTAGCAGGCAATTAAGCAAACAAATTGCTTAGTTTTCAAAACTGAAGAACATCCTTCATTCACAGAACATTAGATCAAATAAGTGTTTTGATATTGAATGTAACTAAAAACAAGTGCATAGAAACCAATTAAATAACCCCCTTAGTTTTCACAAATGAATAAACTACTGCATTCCCAGAATGTTAGGTAAAACCATGATTTTGACATTGGTTGTTATTTAAAACAAGTACATAGCAGTCAATTAAAGAAGTAACATGCTCGGTTTACACAACTGAAGAAACTACTGCATTCACAGTGTTAGGCACCACAACTGATTTGCCATTGACTGCAATTGAAACAAGTGCATTGCAAGTACTTAAAGAAGTAAATTGCTTAGTTTTCCCAACAAAAGAAACTAGTGCAGTCCAAGAACCTTAGGTCAACCATTGTTTTGTCATTCATTGTAAGTGGAAACAAGTGTATAGCACGGATTGACAAAATAACTTGCTTAGTTTTCACAACTTGCAGAAACAATTGCATTATCAGTGTATTTAGTAAAACCAGCATATTGACAATGTAAGTGAAAGCAAGTGCTTAGCAGCCAAATGAACAAGTAACTTGCTTAGTTTTCAAAACTGAAGAACCTACTGCATTCACAGAGCATTAGGTCAATCCAGAGTTTTCACAATAATTGTAAGTGAAAATGTGTGCAAAGCAGCAAATCTAACTACTTGCTTGGATTTCCAAACAGAAGAACTTCATGCATTCACAGAGCATTAGGTAAAACCAGTGTTTTGAAAATGACTGTAAGTGAAAACAAGTGTGTATAAGCCAATTAAAGAAATAACTTCCTTAGTTTTCACAAATGAAGAAATTAATGCATTCCCAGAACATTAGGTAAAACCATTGTTTTGACATTGGTGGTAAGTTAAAACAAGTGCATAGCCGCCAATTAAATAAGTACCATGGTCAATTTTCACAACTGAGGAAACTACTGGATTCACAGATTGTTAAGTATCTCAAGTGATTTGCCATTCACTGTGAGAACAATATGTAGCAGTCATTTAAAGAAGCAAATTGCTTTGATTTCACAACTGAAGAAACTAATGCACTCCATGAGCATTAAGTGAAGCTCTGTTTTGTCATTGATTATAAAGGAAAAGAAGTGCATAACACCCAATGAAGAAGTAGCTTGCTAAGTTTTCACAACTTGAAGAAACAACCACATTCTCAGCATATTAGGAAAAACCAGCATATTAACATTCTAAGTGAAAACAAGTGCACAGCAGACAATTATGGAAGAAACATGCCTAATTTTCACAACTGAAGAAACTCTGGCATTCCAGGAGCATTTGATAAACCATTTTTGTCATTGATTGTAAGTGAAAACAAGTGAATAGTATCCTATTAAACAAGTACCTTCCTTAGTTTTTGAAAAGTGAAAAACACCCTTCATTCACAGAGCTTAAGTTAAAACCAGGGTTTTGGCATTGGTTTTAAGTGAAAACAAGTGCATAACACCAAAGAAAAAAATAACTGGCTAAGTTTGCACAACTGAAGAAATTGCTGCAATCACAAGTATTAGGTAAATCCAGCATTTTGACATTTTTGTAGGTGAAAACAAGTGTGTAACTACCAATTACACAAATAACTTCCTTAGTTTTCAAAACTGAAGGACCTCCTGCATTCATCAAGTGCTAGGAAAAACCAGTGTTTTGCCTTTGATTGTAAGTGAGAATATATACCCGCAATTAATACAAGTAACTTGTTTAAAATTCAAAACAGACTAACCTACTGCATTTAAAGAGCATTAGGTAAAACCAGTGCTTTGACATTGATTAGAAGTGAAAAGAAGTGTGCAGCAGGCAATTAAATGAATAACTGGCACAGTTTTCCAAACTGAAAAACCACTTGCATACACAAAGCATTAGGTACAACCATTGATTTTTCATTGAGTGTGAGAACAATTGCAAACCAGCTAATTAAAGAAGTAACGTGCCAAGGTTTTACAACTGAAGAAACTCCTGCATTCACAGAGTGAATGCAGAGTGTTAGGTAAAACCACCATTTTGACCTTGATTGTAAGTGAAAAGAAGTGTGTAGCAGGCAATTAAATGAGTACTTTGCTTAGTTTAAAAACTGAATAACCACTTTCATTCACAAAGTTAAAACAACTGTTTTTCCATTGTAACAGACAAGAAGTGAATAGTATGTTATTAAACAAGTACCATGCTTAATTTTTAAAAATTGAAAAACCTCCTTTACTCACAGAAAGTTAGGTAAAACCAGGGTTTGGTATTTATTGTTTGGAAAAACAAATGCATAGCAGCAAATTAAACTACTTGCTTGGAATTCAAAACTGAATAACCTCATTCATTCACAGTTCTTTATAGAAAACCATTTGACATTGACTGGAAGTGAAAAGTAGTGGGCCACAGTCAATTAAATGAGTAACTTGCATAGTTTTCCAAACTGAAGAATTGATTACATTCACAAAGTGTAGGGTAAAATGAATGTTTTTTTCGTTGATAGTGAGAACAAGTGCAAAGCAGCCAAATAAGGAACTAATGTGCCTAGTTTTCACAACTGAAGAACCTCCTGCATTCACAGACCAATAAGGAAAACCTCCATTTTGACACTGATTGTAAGTGAAATGAAGAATGTAGCAGGTAAGTAAATGAGTAACTTACTTAGATTTCAATCTGTGTAACCACTTACCTTCACAAAGGTAAGTCCAATGTTTTTTCAATGATTGTAAGGTAGAAGAAATGAATAGTATCCTATTACACAAGTACCTTGCTTAATTTTTGAAAATTGAAAATCCTTCTTCATTCACAGAGTGTTAGGTAAAGCCAGGGTTTCGACATTGGTTGTAAATGAAAACAAGTGCACAGCAGCAAATTAAACTAATTGCTTGGAATTTAAAACTGAAGAACCTCATGCATTCACAGAGCATTAGTTAAAACCAGTGTTTTGACATTGATTGAAAGAGAAATCAAATGTGTAGCAGTGAATTAACAGGCATCTTGCTTAGATTTCAAAACTGAAAAACCTTCTTCATTCACAGAGCATTAGGACCAGGAAGTGTTTTGATATTGATTGTAAGTGAAAACAATTGCATAGCAGCCAATTAAGGAAATAACATCCTTTGTTTCCACAAATGAGCAAACTACTGCATTCCCAGAATGTTAGGAAAACCATGGTTTTGATATTGGTTGTAAGTTAACACAAGTGCATAGCAGCCAATTAAAAAATTAACCTGCTTAGTTTTCACAACTGATGAAACTACTGCATTCACAGATTTTTAGGTATCGCAACTGATTTGCCATTGATTGTAAGTGAAAACAAGTGCATAGCAGTCATTTTCAAAAGTAAACTCCTTAGTTTTCACAACTAGAGAAACTACTGCATTCTTAGATAATTAAGTATACCATTGTTTTGTCTTTAATTGTAAGTCAAAACATGTGCATAGTACCCAGGAAAAAGGAACTTGCTTCATTTTCACAACTTGAAGAAACCACTTTTTATCAGTGAATTAGGTAAAACCAGAATATTGACATTTAAGTGGAAACAAGTGCATAGCAGCTAATTAAACAAGCAACTTGCTTAATTTTCAAAACTGAAGAATATACTGCATTCACAGAGCAGTAGATATAACCAGTGTTTTGACATTGAATGTAAGTGAAAACAAGTGCCATAGCAGCCAAATAAGAAGTAGTTTGCTTAATTTTCAAAACCGAAGAACCTCCTACATTCACAGAGCATTAGGTAAAACCAGTGTTTTGATATTTATTGTAGGTGAAAACAAGTGCATAGCAGCCAATTATACAAGGACTTGCTTGGCTTTCCCAAGTGAAGAAATGACCACCTTCACAGAATCTTATGTATCACCACTGTTTTGACATTGATTGTAATTGAAAAGAAGTGTGAAGCAGGCAATTAAATTAGTAAAATGCCTAGGATTTAAAACTGAAGACTCACTTAAATTCCCAAAGAATTAGGTAAAAACAGTGTTTATTAATTCATTGTAAGTGAGAAGTGATTACTATCCTATTAAACAAGTACGTGCTTAATTTTTGAAAACTGACGAACCTCCTTCATTCACAGAACATTTGGTAAAATCAGGGTTTTCACATTGGTTGTAAGTGAAAACAAGTGTATAGCATCAAATAAAACTACTTGCTTGGAATACAAAACTGAAGTACCTTGTGCATTCACATAGCATTAGGTAAAAACAGTCTTTTCACATTGATTGCAAGGGAAAAAAGTGTGTAGCAGGCAATTAAGCAAGCAACCTACTTAGCTCTCAAAATGGAAAAACCTCCTTCATTCACAGAGGATTAGGTCAAAAAAGTGTTTTGATATTGATTGTAAGGGGAAAAATGTATGTAGCAGCCAAATAAAGAAATAACTTCATTGGTTTTCACAAATTAAGAAACTACTGCATTCCCAGATCATTAGGTAAAACCATGGTTTTAACATTGTTTGTAAGTTCAGGCAAATGAATGTCAGCCAATTAAAGAAATTACATGCATAGTTTTTACAGCTGAAGGAACTACTGCATTCCAAGAACTTTTGGTAAACCATTGTTTTTTCATTGATTGTAAGTGAATACAAGTGCATAGCGCCCAAGGAAAAAGTAACTTGTTCAGTTTTCTCAGTTTGAAGAAACAAGTACATTCTCAGCATATTAGGTAAAACGAGCATATTGACATTGTAAGTGAAAGCAAGTGTATAGCACCACTTAATCAAGTAACTTGCTTAGTTTTCAAAACTGTAGAACATATTCTACTGAAAGAGCATTATATAAAACCACCATTTTGACATTTATTTTAAGTGAAAACAAGTGTATCATATCCTATTAAATGAGTAACTTCTTTAATTTTTGAAAACAGAAGAACATCCTTTATTCACAGAGAATTAGGTAAAACCAGGGTTTTGACATTGGTTGTAAGTGAAAACAAGCACATAGCACAAAAAGAAAAAGTAACTTGGTTAGTTTTCACAACTGAAGAAACTACTGCATTCACAAATATTAGATAAAATGAGCCTTTTAACTTTGATTGTAAGTGAAAACAAGTGATTAACAGCCAATTATAAAAGTAACTTGCTTAGTTTTCAAAATGGAAGGACCTCCTGCATTCATAGAGTGTTAGGGAAAACCACTGTTTAGTCATTGATTGTAAGTGAGAATAAATACCAGCAAATAACAGAAGTAAATTGCTTAGAATTAAAAAGAGAATAATTTACAGCATTCACAGAGCATTATGTAAAACCAGTTTGACATTGATTGTAAGTGTAAAGAAGTGTGCAGCAGGCAATTAAATCAGTAACTTCCATAGCTTTCTACACTTGAAAAACACTTACATTCATGAAGTGTTTGGTAAAACCAGTGTTTTCTCATTGATTGTGAGAGCAAGTGCAAAGCAGCCAATTAAGGAAGTAAAGTGCACAATTTTCACAACTGCAGAAACTCCTGCATTCACAGACCATTAGGAAAAACCTACATTTTGACATAAATTATAAGTGAAAAGAAGTGTGTAGCAGGCAATTAAACAAGTAAATTCCTTAGTTTTCCAAACTGAAGAACCACTTACCTTCACAAAGGTTAAACCAGTATTTATTCATTGATTGTAAGTGACAAGAAGTGAATACTATCTTATTAAACAAGCACCTTGCTTAATTTTTGAAAATTGAAGAATCTCCTTCATTCACAGAGTGTTAGGTCAAACCAGGATTTTGACATTGGTTGTAACTGAAAACAAGTGCATAGCAGCAAATTAAACTATTTGCCTGAAGGTCAAAACGGAAAAAACTAATACATTCACAGTGCATTAAGTAAAACCAGGGTTTTGACATTGGTTTTAACTGAAAACAAGTGTGCAGCAGCCAATTAAGCAAATTGCTTAGTTTTCAAACCTGAAGAACCTCCTTCATTCACAGTGCATTAGGTCAAACAAGTGTTGTGATATTAAATGTAAGTGAAAACATTTGCATAGCAGCCAATTAAAGAAAAAATTTCCTTAGTTTTCACAAATGAAGAAACTACTCCATTCCTAGAATGTTAGGTAAAACCATGGTTTTGACATTCATTTTAAGTTAAATCAAGTGTATAGCAGCCATTTAAAGAAGTAACATGCTTAATTTTCACAACAGAAGAAACAGCTGCATTCACAGAGGGTTAGGTATCAGATGATTTGCATTGACTGTAAGTGAAAATAATTGCTTACCATCATTTAAAGATGTAAATTGCTTAGTTTTCCCAACAGAAGAAATTATTGCAGTCCAAGAGTGTTAGGTAATCCATTGTTTTGTCATTGATTGTAAGTGAAAACAGGTGCATAGTGTCCAATGAAAAAGTAACATACTTAGTTTTCACAACTTGAAGAAACAAATTAGGTAAAACCAGCATATTGACATTGTAAGTGAAAATAAGTTCATAGTAGCTAAATGAATAAGTAACTTACTTAGTTTTCAAAACTGAAGAACGTACTGCATTCCAGATCATTAGGTAAAACCAGTGTTTTGATATTGATTGTAAGTGAAAACAAGTGCCATAGCAGGCAAAAAATAATAATTTTCTTAGTTTTCCAAACTGAAGAACCTCCTACGTTCACAGAGCATTAGGGAAAACCAATGTTTTTTCATTGATTGTAAGTGAGAGCAAATGCAAAGCAGTCATTTAAGGAAGTAAGTTGCCTAGTTTTCACAATGGAAGAAACTCCTGATTTTACAGAGGATTAGGAAAAGCCACCATTTTGACATTGATTGTAAGTGAAAACAAGTGAATAGTATCCTATTAAACAAATACTTCCTTAATTTTTAAAAACTGAATAACCTCCTTCATTCACAGAGCATTAGGAAAACCAGGGTTTGACACTGGTTGCAAGTAAAATGAAGTGCATAGCAACAAAAGAAAAAGCAACTTGCTTAGTTTTCACAACAGAAGAAATTAATGCATACATAAGCATTGGGTAACACCAGCATTTGATAATGATTGTAAGTGATGTTGATTGTAAGTGTGTAACAGCCAATTATACAAATAACTTGCTTAGTTTTCAAAGCTGGAGAACCTCATTCATTTTCAGAGCATTAGGTCAAACAAGGCTTTGATGATGAATGTAAGTGAAAAAGATGTAGCAGCTAATTAAATAATTTCCTTAGTTTACACAAATGAAGAAACTACTGCATTCTCAGAACATTAGGTTAAACCATGGTTTTGACATTGGTCATAGTTTAAATAAGTGCATAGCAGACAATTAAAGGGGTAGTGTGCTTAGTTTTCACAACTAAAGAAACTACTGCATTCACAGAGTGTTAGGTATCACAACTGATTTGCCATTGACTGTAAGTGAAAACAAGTGAGTAGCAATGATTTAAAGAAGTAAATTGCTTAGTTTTCTAAACTGAAGAAATACTGCATTGCAAGAGTGTTAGGTAAACCATGGTTTTGTCATTGATTGTAAGTGAAAACAAGAACATAGCATCCAAAGAAAAAGAAATGTGCTCAGTTTTCACAACTTGAAGAAACAACTGCATTCTCATCTTATTAGGTAAAACCAGCATATTGACATAGTAAATGAAAACAAGTGCAAACAGCAAATAAAACAAGTAACTTGCTTAGTTTTCAAAACTCAACATTGTACTGTATTCACAGAGCATTAGGAAAAACAATGTTTTGATACTGATTGTAAGTGAAAACTAGTGCCATAACAGCCAAATAAAGAAGCAATTTCCTTAGATTTCAAAACTGAAGAAATTCGTATATTCACTGACCATTAGGTAAATCAGTGTTTTGATATTTATTGTATGTGAAACAAGTGCATATCAGCCAATTAAACAAGGACTTCCTTGGTTCTCACAATTGAAGAAATGACTACATTCACAGAATCTTATGTATCACCACTAGTTTGACATTGATTGTAAGTGAAAAGAAATGTGAAGCAGGAAATTAAATCAGTAACTTGCTTAGTTTTCAAAACTGAATATCCACTTATATTCACAAAGGTAAAACCTGTGCTTTTTCATTGGTTGTAAATGAGAAGAAGTGAATAGTATCCTCTTAAACAAGTACCTTGCTTAATTTTTGAAAATTGAAGAACTTCCTTCATTCACAGAGTTTTCAGTTAAACCAGGTTTTTCACATTGATTGTATGTTGAAAAAGTGAAGAGTATCTTATTAAACAAGTACCTTTCATAATTTTTCAAAACTGAAAAACCTCCTTCATTCACAGAGCATTAGGAACCAGGGATTGACTTGGTTGCAAGTGAAAACAATTCCATAGCACCAAATGAAAAAGTAACTTGCTTTGTTTTCAAAACTGAAGAAACTACTGCATTGACAAGTATGAGGTAAAATCAGCATTTTGACATTGATTGTAAATGAAAACCAGTGTGTAACAGCCAATTATACAAGTAATTTGCTAGGTTTCAAAACTGAAGGACTGTCTCCATTCATAGAGAATTAGGTAAAGCCACTGTTTTGGAATTGATTGCAAGTGATAATAAGTGCCAGCAATTAGCACAAGTAAATTGCTTAGAATTCAAAACAGAATGACGTACTGCATTCACAGAGGTTTAGGTAAAACTAGTGCTTTGACATTGATTGTAAGTGAAAAGAAGTGAGCAGCAGGCAATTAAATATGTAACTTGTATAGTTTTCCAAACTGAAGAACCACTTATATTCAAAAAGTGTTAGGTAAAACCAGTGTGTTTCTTTATACTCTATTTTGTGCATTTAATAATTGAAAATATAAACAATTAAACTGAAAATTAAACACAGATGAATAAATAAATACATTTCTCAATTAAATGTAATGGATACATATAATTTTTTTAATCAAACAATATGTTACACAATATTTTTGGTTCATCGTAATGCATTCATACAGTATTTTTCCTTTTGTGTCTGGCTTGCTTCACTCAACATAATGTCCTCCAGGTGCATCCATGTTGTCATATGCTTTATGACTTTGTTTCTTTTTACAGCTGCATAATATTCCATTGTATAAATAGACCACAGTTTGTTTATCCATTCATCTGTTGATGGACACCAGGGTTGTTTCCAACTTTTGGCAATGGTGAATAATTTTGCTATGAACATCAGTGTGCAGATGCCCATTTCACTGTTCTCATTTCTTCTGGGTATATACCCAATAGTGGTGTTGCAGAGTCACATGGCAAGTTTATATTCAACTTCTTTAGGAACTGCCAAACAGTCCTCCATAGTGGCTGTACCATTCTTCACTCCCACCAAGAGAGAAGAATTGTTCCTATATCTCCACATCCTCTCAAACACTTGTAGTTCTCTGTCTTTTTAATAGTGGCCATTCCGATATGTGTGAAATGGTATATCATGGAAGTTTTGATTTTAATTTTCTTAATCATGAGAGATGTTGAGAATTTCTTCATGTGTTTTTTTGCCACTTGTATTTCTTTTTTGGAGAAATGTTTATTCAAGTCTTATGCCCATTTTTAATTGGGTCACTTGACTTTTTATTGCTGAGTTGTAACATCTATTTATATATCCTGGATATTAAACCCTTATCAGATATGTGATTTCCAAATATTTTTTCACATTGAGTTGGCTGCCAGTATTTTTATTTGACTGTAGGAAGAAGTGCAAATAAACCAATTAAAGACGTAATGTGCCTAGTTTTCACAAATGAAGAAATGTCTGCATTCAGAGAGTGCTTGGTAAAACCACCATTTTGACATTGATTGTAAGTGAAAGACGTGTGTAGCAGGCAATTAAAAGAGTTACTTGCTTAATTTTCAAAACTGAAAAACCACTTACATTCACAAAGGTAAAACCAATGTTTTTCCATTGCTTGCATGTGAAAAGAAGTAAATAGTATCCTATTAAGCAATTACCTTGCTTAATTTTTGAAAATTGAAGGAGCTCCTTCATTCACAGAGTGTTAAGATAAATCGGGTTTTGACATTGATTGTAAGTGAAAACAAGTGTGTAGCAGGAAATTATAAAAGCAACTTGCTTAGTTTTTTTAAATTGAAGATCCTCCTACATTCACAGAATATTAGGTAAAACATGTGCTTTGATATTTATTGAATGTGAAAAGAGGTGCATAGCAGCCATTTAAACAAGGACTTGCTTGCTTTTCATGAGTGAAGAAATGACGGCATTCAAGAATCTTATGTATCACCACTGCTTTGAACTTGATTGTAATTGAAAACAAGTGTGTACCAGACAATTAAATGTGAAACTTGCTTAGTGTTCAAAACTGAGGAACTACATACATTCACAAAACATTAGGAAAAACCAGTGTTTTTTTCATTGATTGTAAGTGAGAACAAGTGCAAAGCAGCCAATTAAGGAAGTAAAGTGCCTGGTTTTCACAACTGAAGTAACTCCTGCATTCACTGAGTGTTAGGTAAAACCACCATTTTTACATTGATTGTAAGTGAAAACAAGTGAATAGTAGCAAATTAAACAACTTGCTTAGAATTCAAATGTGAAGAACATCCTGCAGTGACAGAACATTATGTAAAACCAGTGTTTTTACATTGTAAATTAAAACACGTGCATAGCAGACAATTAAAGAATTAACTTGTTTGTTTTTCCAACTGTAAAAACTACTGCATGCACAGAGAATTAGGTACAACCAGAATTTTGACATTGGTTATAAGGGAAAACAAGTGCATAGCATGAAATGAAAAAGTAACCTGCTTAGTTTTCACAACTTGAAGAGGCAATTGCATTCTTAGATTATTATGTAAAACCAGCACATTGACATTGATTGTGAGTGAAAACAAGTGCAGAGAAGTCAATTAAACAAGTAACTTGCTTAGTTTTTAAAACTGAAGAACCTCCTACATCCACAGAGCATTAGGTAAAACCAGTGTTTTGCCAT
The DNA here is from genome assembly GCA_029593785.1 of Cabassous unicinctus. Lineage (NCBI taxonomy): Eukaryota > Metazoa > Chordata > Mammalia > Cingulata > Chlamyphoridae > Cabassous > Cabassous unicinctus. The sequence goes on along the minus strand of JAQZBX010000064.1, from coordinate 92,528 downwards.
TGATTGTAAGTGAAAACAAGTGTGTAGCAGGCAATTGAACAGGCAACTTGCTCAGTTTTCAAAACTGAAGAACCACTCATTCACAGAGCATTAGATAACACCAGGGTTTGAAAATGAATGTAAGTGAAAACAAGTGCATAGCAGCCAGTTAAATAAATAACTTCCTTTGTTTTCACAAATGAATAAACTACCACATTCCAGAATGTCATGTAAACCATGTTTTTGACATTGGTTGAAAGTGAAAACAAGTACCTGACAGCAAATTAAACTACTTGCCTAGAATTCAAAATAGAATAAACTCCTACATTCACAGAACATTCTGTAAAACCAGTGTTTTGACAATGATTGTATGTGAAAAAAAATGCATAGCAGTCAATTAAAGAAGTAATTGCTTAGTTTTTACAACTGAAAAAAACTACAGCATTCAAGGAATATTAGGTTAAACCAGGAATTTGACACTGATTGTAAGTGAAAACAAGTGTGTAGCAACCAAATAAACAAGTAACTTACTTAGTGTTCAAAACTGAAGAACATCCTGAATTCACAGTGTTCAGTAAAACCATTGTTTTGACACTGAAAGAGAAAACAAGTGTGTAACAGTGAATTAAAGAAGAAACTTGCTTAGTTTTCACAAATGAAGAAATGATTGCATTTACAGAATATGTATTACTTCTGCTTTGACAGTGACTTGTTTAGTTTTCATACTGAAGAAACTACTGAATTCAGAACTATTATGTAAAACCAGATTTTTGAAACTCACCATAAGTGAAAAAATGCATAGCAGCCAATTATACAAATAACTTGCTTAGATTTCAAAACAGAATGTCCTCCTGCAATCATAGAGCAAAATGTACAAACACTGTTTTGGCATTGATTGTAAGTGAGAACAAATAAATACTTGCAAATAACACAAGTAACTTGCTTAGAATTCAAAACTGAAGAACCTCCTGTATTCACAGAACATTCCATAAAACCAATGTTTTGACATTGAATGTATGTTAAAACTAGTGCATAGCAGCCAATTAAAGAAGCAATTGCTTTGTTTCTATAACTGAAGATACTACAGCATTCAAAGAGCATTAGGTAAAACTAGAATTTTGGCATTGATTGTAAGTGAAAACAAGTGCATGCCAGCCAATTATACAAGTAACTCACATAGTGTTCAAAACTGAAGAACCTCTCACATTCGCAGTGTTAGGTAAAACCAGTGGTTTGACATTGATTGTAAGTTAAAACAAGTGTGTAACAGCCAATTAAAGATATAAGTTGTTTAGTTTTCACAAATGAAGAAATGATTGCATTTACAGAACTTTATGTATCACTTCTGCTTTGACAGGGACTTAATTAGTTTTCACACTGAAGGAACTACTGCATTCACAAGTATTAGGTAAATCCAGAATTTTGATATTGATTGTTAGTGAAAACAAATGCATAGCAGCCTATTATACAAATAACTTGCTTAGTTTTCAAAACTAAAGTGCCTCCTGCATTCATAGAGAATTAGGTAAAACCACTGTTTTGGCATTGATTGCAACTGAGAACAAATAAATACCAGCAAATAAAGCAAGTAACTTGCTTAGAATTCAAAACTGAAGAACCACCTGCATTCACAGAACATCACTTAAAAACACTGTTTTCATATTGTTTGTAAGTGAAAACAAGAGTGTAGCAGCCAATTAAAGAAACAGCTTCCTTAGCCTTCAAAAGTGAAGAAGAGATTGCATTTGCAGAATGTTATGTATCACCATGCTTTGACATTGATTGTAAGTGAAAACAAGTATGTAGCAGGAAATTAAATGAGAAATTTGCTTATTTTCAAAACTGAATTACCAGCTACATTCACAAAGCTTTAGGTAACACCATTGTTTTTTAATTGATTGTAAGTAAGGCAAAGTGCACAGCACCCAATTAAGGAAGTAATATGCCTAGTTTCCCAATTGAACAAACTCCTGCATTCACAGATGGTTAGGTTAAACCACCATTTTGACATTGATTATAAGTGAAAACAAGTGAATAACAGCAAAGTAAACTATTGCTTAGAATTCCAAATTGAAGACCATCCTGCATTCACAGAACATTACATAAAACCATTGTTTTGATATTAATTGTAAATGAAAACCCATACATAGCACCCAATTAAAGAACTAGCTTACTTAGTTTTTACAACAAAGGAAACTACTGCATTTACAGAGCATTAGGTAAAACCAGAATTTTGACATTGATTATAAGTGAAAACAACTGCATAGCACAAAATGAACAAGTAACTTGCTTACTTTTCATAACTTGAAGAAATGTGTGCATTCTTAGAATATTAGGTAAAGCCAGCATAGTCTTATTGATTGTAAGTGAAATCTAGTGCATAGCAGCCAATGAAAAAAGTAACTTGCTGAGTTTTCAAAATTGAAGAACCTCCTTCATTCACAGAACATTAGGTCAAACCAGTGTTTTGATTTGAATGAAAGTGAATAAACTGCATAGCAGCCAATTAAAGAAATAAGTTCCTTAGTTTTCACAAATGAAGAAATTACTGCAATCCCAGAACTTTATGAAACCCATGATTGGACATTAGTTGTATGTGAAAACAAAAGCATACCAGCAAATTAAACTACTTGCTTAGTGTTCAAAACTGAAGAACCTCCTGCATTCACAAGAGCATTCCATAAAGCAAGTGTTTTGATATTGAATGTAATTGAACAAAAAGGGTGTAGCAGCCAATTAAACAAGTAACATGCTCAGTTTTCACAGCTAAAGAAACTGCTGCATTCACAGAGTGTTAGGTATCACAACAGATTTGACATTGAATGTAAGTGAAAACAAATGTGAAGCAGTTATTTAAAGAAGTAAATTGCTTTGTTTTCCCAAGAGAAGAAGCTACTGCATTCCAAAAGCATTAGGTAAACCATTGTTTTGTCACTGATTGTAAGTCAAAATAAGTGCACAGCATTCAAGGAAAAAACAACGTGCTTAGTTTTCACAACTTGAACAAACACCTGCGTTCTCAATGTATTATGTAAAACTAGGTTATTGATATTGTGAGAGAAAACAAGTGCATCGCAGCCAATTAAACAAGTAACTTGCTTAGTTTTCAAAACTGAAGAAACTACTACATTCACAGAGCATAAGATAAAACCAGTGTTTTGACATTGATTGTAAGTGAAAACAAGTGCCATAGCAGCCAAATAAAGAAGTAACATCCTAAGAATTCAAAACAGAATAACCTACTGCCTTTACAGAACATTAGTTAAAACCAATGCTTTGACATTAATTGTAAGTGAAAAGAAGTGTGTAGCAGGCAAATAAATGAGTAACTTGCATAGTTTCCAAACTGTAGAATCACTTAAACTCAGAAAAAGATAAAGCCAGTGTTTTTAATTGATTGTAAGTGAGAAGAAGTGAATAGTATCCTATTAAACAGGTACCTTGCTAAATTTTTGAAAATTGAAGAAACTCATTCATTCACAGAGTGTTAGGTAAAACCGTGGTTTTGACATTGGTTGTATCATAAAACAGGTGCATAGAAGCCAATTAAAGAAGTAATGTGCTTAGTTTTCACAACTGAAGAAACTACTGCATTCACAGAATGTTAGGTATCAGAATTGATTAGCCATTGACTATAAGTGGAAACAAATGCATAGCAGTCATTTAAAGAAGTAAATTGCTTACTTTCCCAACTCAAGAAGCTACTGCTTTTCAATAGCATTTGTTAAACCTTGGTTTTGTCATTGATTGTAAGTGTAAGCAACTGCATAGCACCCAATGAAAAAGTAACTTTCTTAGTTTTCACAACTTGAAGAAACAACTGCATTCTCAGCATATTAGGTAACACAAGCATGTAGACATTGTAAGTGAAAAGAAGTGCATAGCATCCAATTAAACAAGTAACTTGCTGAGTTTTCAAAACTGAGGAACCTAATGCATTTAGAGCACATTAAGTAAGGCCCGTGTTTTGACAATGATTGTAAGTGAAAACAAGTGCAGAACAGACAAATAAATAAGTAAATTGCTTAGTTTTCAAAGCTGAAGAACCACCCACATTCACAGAGTGTTAGATAAAACCAGTGTTTTTTTTTTCATTGATTCCATATGAAAACAAATGCAATGCAGCCAGTTAAACAAGGACTTTATTGGTTTTCACAAGTGAAAAATGACTGCATTCACAGAATCTTAAGTAGCAACACCGCTTTGACATTGATTGTAAGTGAAAAGAAGTATGCAGCAGGCAATTAAATTGCATAGTTTTGCAAACTGAAGAACCGCTACTATTTAAAAAATGTTAGGTAAAACCAGTGTTTTCTCATTGATTTTGAGAACATTTGCAAAGCAGCCAATTAAGGAAGTAATATGCTTATTTTTCAAAACTGAAGGTTCTCCTGCATTCACAGAGTGTTATGTGAAACCACCATTTTGACATTGATTATGTTTGAAAAGAAGTGTGTAGCAGGCAATTAAAGAGTAACTTGTTTAGTTTTCAAAACTGAAGAACCACTTGCATTTACAAAGCTAAAAACGGTGTTTTTTAGTGATTGTGAGAAGTTAATAGTATCCTATTAAGCAAGTACCTTGCTTAGTTTTTGAAAATTGAAGAACCTCCTACATTCACACAGTGTTAGGTAAAACCAGGAATTTAACATTGGTTGCAAGTGAAAACAAGTGCATAGCAGCAAATTAAACTACTTGTTTGGAATTCAAAGCTGTAGAACCTCATGCATTCACAGAACATTAGTTAAAACCAGTGTTTTGACATTGACTCTACATGAAACAAGTGTGTAGCAGGCAATTAAACAAGCATCTTGCTTAGTTTTCAAACTGAAGACCTCCCTCATGCACAAAGCATTAGGTCATACAAATGTTTTGATATTGAATGCAAGTGGAAACAAGTGCACAGCAGCCAATTAAAGAAATAAGTTCCTTAGTTTTCAGAAATGAATAAACTACTGCATTCCCAGAACATTACATAGAACCATGTTTTTGACATTGGTTGTAAGTTAAATCAAGTGCATAGCAACCAATTAAACAAGTAACTTTCTTAGATTTCAACCGCAGAACCTAATACATTCACAGAGCATTAGGTTAAACTAGTGTTTTTACATTGATTGAAAGTGAAAACAAGTGCATATGAGTCAATTGAAGAAGCAACATGCTTAGTTTTCACAACTGAAGAAACTACAGTGTTCAGAGAAGGTTGGGTATCACCACTGATTTGCCATTGACTATAAGTGAAAACAAGTGTGTAGCAGTCATTTAAAGAAGAAAATTGCTTTGTTTTTCCAAATGAAGAAACTACTGCATTCCAAAAGCATTGGGTAAACCATTGTTTTGTCACTGATTGTAAGTGACAGAAAGGGCATAGCAACCAATGAAATAGTAACTTGCTTAGTTTTCACAATTTGAAGAAGCAATTACATTATCAGCATATTAGGTAAAACCAGCATATTGGCATTGTAACGGAAAACAAGTGCATAGCAGGCATTTAAATAAATAACTTGCTTAATTCTCAAAACTGAAGGACCTACTGCATTCAAAGAACATTAGGTAAAACCAGTGCTTTGATATTTATTGTATATGAAAACAAGTGCATAGCAGCCAATTGATAAAGGACTTAGTTGTTTTTCACAAATGAAGAAATTAATGCATTCACAGACCATCATGGATCACCACTGCTTTGACATTGATTGTAAGTGAAAAGAAGTGCGAAGCAGGCACTGAAATAAGTAACATGCTCAGATTACAAAACTGGAAAGCCACTTACATTCAAAAAGAGTTAGGAAAAGCCAGTGTTTTTTAATTGATTGAAAGTGAGAAGAAATGTATAGTATCCTATTAAACAAATACCTTGCATAATTTTTGTAAGTTGCAGAACCTACTTCATTCACAGAGTGTTAGGAAACACCTGGGTTTTGACATTGGTTGTAAGTGAAAACAAGTGCAAAGCAACAAATAATAAAGTAACTTGCTTAGTTTTCACCAAATGAAAAAACTATGGCGTTCACAAGTATAAGGTAAAACCAACATTTTGAGATTGACTGTAAGTGAAAACAAGTGTGTAACACCCAATTTTTAAATTGCTTACTTTTCAAAACTGAAGGACCCTCTGCATTCATAAACCATTACATAAAACCACCGTTTGGCATTGATTGTAAGTGAGAATAAATATCAGCATATAACACAAGTAACTTCCTTAGAATTTAAAACAGGATAGCCTACTGCATTCACAGTGCATTAGGAAAACCAGTACTTTGACATTGATTGTAAGTGAAAAGAAGTGTGCAGCAGGCAATTAAATGCATAACTTGCATATTTTTCTAAACTGAAAAACCACTTACATTCACAAAATGTTAGGTAAACCAATATGTTTTCATTGATTGTAAAACAAGTGTAAAGCAGCCAATTAATGAAGTAACACACCTAGTTTTCATGACTGAAGACACTCCTACATTCATAGAGTATTAGGTAAAACCACCATTTTGCCATTTAGTGTAAGTGAAAAGAAGAGTGTAGCAGGCAATTAATCAAGAAACTTGCTTAGATTTGAAACCTGAAGAACCTCCTTCATTCACAGAGCATTAGGTCTAACAAGTGTTTTGATATTGAACGTAAGTGAAAACAAGTGTGTAGCAGCCAATTAAAGAAATAGCTTCCTTAGTTTTCACAAATGAAGAAACTACTCCATCCCCAGAATGTTAGGTAAATCCATGGTTTTAACATTTGTTTTAAGTTAAAGCAAGTGCATTGCAGCCAGTTAAAGAAGTAACATGCTTAGTTTTCACAACTGAAAAAACTACTGCATTTAAAGAGTGTTAGGTATCACAACTGATTTTCCATTGACTTGTAAGTGAAAACAAGTGCATAGCATTCATTTAAAGAAGTAAATTGTTAGTTTTCCCAAGAGAAGAAACTACTGCATTCCATGAGCTTTAGGTAAACCATTGTTTTGTCATTGATTGTAAGTGAAATCAAGTGCATAGCACACAATGAAAAATTAACTTGCTTAGTTTTCACAACTTGATGAAACAACTGCATTCTCAGCAAATAAGGGAAAACCAGAATATTGACATTGTAAGAGTAAACAAGTGCATAGAAGCAAATTAAACAAGTAACTTACTTAGTTTTCTAAAATGTAGAACCTATTGCATTCACAGAGCATTAGTTAAAACCACTGTTTTGACATTGATTGTAAGTGAAAATAAGTGTGCACCCAGAAATTAAATGAATAACTTGCATAGTTTCCAAACTGAAGAACCACTTATATTCACAAAGTGTTAGGTAAAACCAATGTTTTTCATTGAGAGAACAAGTGTGAAGTGGCCAATTTCAGAAAGTATTGTGCCTAGTTTTCACAACGGAAGAAAGTGCTGCATTCACTGAATATTAGTGATCACAACTGATTTGCCATTTACTGTAAGTGAAACAAGTTTGTAGAAGTCATTTAAAGAGTTAAGTTGCTTAGTTTTCCCAACTGAAGAAACTACTGCATTCCAAGAGCATTATGTAAACCATTGTTTTGTTATATTTTTTAAGTGAAACAAGTGCATAGTACCTAATGAAAATGTAATTTCCTTAGTTTTCATTACTTGATGAAACAATTGGATTCTCATCATATTAGGTAAAACAAGTAAGTTGACATTGTAATTAAAAACAAATGCATAGCAGCCAATGAAACAAGATTCTTTCTGCAATATCAAAACTGAAAAACAGACTGCATTCAAAGAATTCTTGGTAAACCAGGGTTTTGAAGGTCATTGTAAGTTAAAAAACATGCATAGCAGCAAATGAAGCAAGAATCTTACTTAAATTTCAAAGTGAAGGAACTACAGCATTGGCATAGCATTAGGTAAAGCAGTGTTTGATATTGATTTTAAGTGAAAACAAATGCATAACAATGAAGGAATCAAGTATCTCTCTTGTGTTTTACAACTTTAGTACTGCCTGAATTCACAGAGCATTGGGTAAAACCAGTGTTTTAACATTGATTATAAATGAAAACATATGCAGAGCAACCAATGAAACCAGGTTCTTTCTTTATTTTCAAAACTGAAAAACCGTCTGAATTCACAGGGTTTTAGTTAAACCAGGGTTTTGAAGTGGATTGCAAGACAAAACACGTACATAGCTTTCAAAGAAGAGACTATCTTGCTTTGTTGACAAAACTGAAGAGCCATCTGCATTCAGAGTGTGTTAGGCAAAACCAGTGTTTTGAATTTTATTGCAAATGAAAACAAGTGCATTGCAACAAAGGAAACCAGTAGCTTGCTTAGTTTTCAAAACTGAAGAAATCACTGAATTGGCATAGAACTATATAAAAGCACTCTTGACATTGATTGTGAATGAAAGCAAGTACATAGCAGCCAAGGAAACAAGTATCTTACTTATGTATAAAAATTGATATACCTCCTGCATTCACAGAGCTTTAGGTAAAATCAGTGTTGTGAATTTGATTGTAAGTGAAAACATGTGCATAGCAGCAAATGAAAAAAGAATCTTACTTAGATTTCAAAAGTGAAGAAACTCCTGCACTGGCATAACATTAGGTAAAAGCTGTGCTTGAAATTGGTTGTAAGTAAAAACAAGTGCATAGCAGCAAAGGAAAAAAATATCTTTCTTACTTTACAATGTGAAGAACTTCCTGGGTGGACTAGTAAGACACTGTAAACTCTTCTCCAGTGTAATGGTTAGAGGACAGCCTGAAAGAGCACTGAGTCAGATCATCTAGGGTGCGGGACAGCAGGTGAAACCTGCACACTACCCAGAGGAGAGAGGGACAAAAGACAGAAATCACGATGACAGAACTGTGAGTTGGAACCCACAGTGGTGGATGCTGCCAGCATCCTCCCCCACAGTCTTTGGAATTCTTGGCCCTATGATCCTGTGACAGACAAAGGGGGCTTCAGGGATCTGTCACTCCAGGAAAGGGGACAAAGAGAGATTTAGCCTAGGGCTGACTCAGGCTCTGACCTGCAGTTTTGGGCTGCAGAGGCCCACAGACCCTTCCACATGGTGATTTTAACTGGGAGCCTACAAAGAATGGGAGAAATCAGACCCTTACCATCTCCCACTCTTCTAGCCTGGCCTGGTTGTTGGCGGCTCCACAGGGGAGGGGAGAGAGAGCCTGGGACTGACTCATATTTTGACACGCAGATTTGGTCTACCATGTCCCGAGAGCCCTTCCAGGCTGGGTGGGGTTGTGCCATATTTTGCTTTAGAACCTGCAAGGGGTTGAGGATATGCAAACCTCCCAATCTCCTCCTCTACTAACAGGAACTGGTTGTCAAGGTCTCAGAAGTGAGTGGAGGTATTTCCTAGCTGGGAAAATGAGGGGGCTGTGAGAGAAGACTGGAGAACAGTCAAAGAAGGCATAAACAACAAGGCTCTTAGCCCCCAGACAGAAAGTCCTATCACATTGATCTGGTCTATGTCACAACAAATACATGCCAATCAGGCATTGAATTGACAGCTGCCAAAAAATGCCATCTCCTGGCAGACCAAGGATTTGCAGATAAGAACATTAAAAATAAGTAGGAGAGGCTTTTACTGGCCTTTATAGCCTCCCTGTGAAAGGCTCTAGGAAGTGACTCTACAACAAATTACTGGATCCAATGCACAGTTTTGAGCAATAAGCAGGACAATCATAACAATCCAGGTTGAGCCAAAAATTAAAGAGCTGTGGTAACTCACAGTCTCTTGCCATTAAATCCCTATAAAAGAGAAAGAGATTGAGCATCTGAGTAAACCACAACCTAACCAGATGCCTAAACACCAGCAAAAAATTATGATCCATACTAAGAAAATAGAAGACATAGCCCAAGAAAAGGAATACATCAAAGTCCCAGAAAAGATGCAGAATTTGAGAGAACTAATCAGCAAGATGTGCACAAATTTCCAAAATGAAATTAATGAGATGAAATACAATACAGTTAAAGAGATAAATGACATCAAGAAGACAATGAGCAAATGCAAAGAATTTGAAATCCTGAACAGAAAAGTAACGGAGTTCATGGGAATGAAAGACACAAGAGGTGAAGTAAAAAACACATTTCAGGCATACAACAGCTGACTCAAAATGATAGAAGAAAGAATAATTTATATCAAAGATAGAGAAGCTAAAATTGAAGAGAGAAAAGGGCAGAGAGAGAAAAGAATGGAAAAAATTGAGCAGGGGTTTGAGAGAGTTGAATGACAACACAAAATGCAAAAACATTCGTGTCTTGGGAGTTCCAGAAGGGGAAGAAAAGGGAAAAGGGGCAGAAAGAGTATTTGAGGTAATAAAAGCAGAAAATTTCTCAACTCTCATGAAAGAAATGAACTTACATGTCCAAGAAGCACGCCGTACTCTAATTAGAATATATACAAATAGACCTATGCCAAGACACATACTACTCAGAATGTCAAGTGTCAAAGATAGAGAGAAAATTCTTAGAAAAGCAAGAGAGAAGCAAATGATCACATAAAAAGGACGTCCAGTAAGAGTTAGCGCAGATATCTCTTCAGAAATCATGGAGACAAGAAGACAGTGGTATGATACAATTAGGAAACTGAAAGAGAAAAACTGCCAGCCAAGAATCTTTATCCAGCAAAACTGTCCTTCAAATATGAAGGTGAGTATAAAGTATTCACAAACAAACAGAAACTAGGGGAGTTTGCAAAAAAAGAATCCAACTTTGCAGGAAATATTAAAGGAAGACTTAGAACCTGAAAGAAAAAGGCAGGAGAGAGAGGCTTGGAGGAGAGTATAGAAGAAGAATAGCAGAAAGCTTAACCAAAAGAGGAAAAAGAGAGACAAAAACAAGAGGACATATGAAAACCAAAGAATAAAATGGAGGCAGTAAATAATGCATTTACAGTAATATCAATGAATGTAAATGGATTAAACTCCCAAATCGAAAGATACAGCCTGGTAGAGTGGATAAAAAACACGAGCCAATCATATGCTGCTCACAAGAAACTCAACTTAGACCCAGGCATACAAACCGGCTGAAAGTAAAAGGTTGGAAAAAGATACTCCACGTGAATAATAACCAGAAAAGAGCAGGGGCAGCTATAGTAATATCAGAAAAAACAGACTTTAAATCCAAAAATATTATAAGAGGTACAGAAGGCCATTATATATTAATAAAAGGGATGATCCACCAGGAAGATATAAAAGTCATAAATATCTATGCACCTAACCAAGGTGCCCCAAAATATATGAGAGAAACTCTGGCAAAACTGAAGGCAGAAGATACATTTCTACAATAATCGTTGGAGACTTCAACACCCCACCGACATCATTAGATAGAACAACTAGACAGAAGAACAACAAGGAAACAGAGAACTTGAACAACATGATAAATGAGATAGACCTAACAGATATATACAGAACACTGCATCCAAACTCTGTGGGTTATACCTTTTTCTCAAGTGCCCATGGATATTTCTCCAGGATAGACCACATGTTGGGTCACAATGAAGTTCTCAATAAATGTAAAAAGATTGAAATTGTACAAAGCAACTTCACAGATCATAATGGAATGAAACTAGAAATCAATAATAGGAAAAAGTAAATTTTCAGATGTGTGCAGACTGAACAACACACTCCAAAATAATCGGTGGGTCAAAGAAGAAATTACAAGTGAAATCAGTCAATATATTGAGACAAATGAAAATGAGAACACAACATATCAAAACTTATGGGGTTCAGTGAAGGCAGTCTTGGGAGGGAAATTTATAGACCTAAATGCCTATATTATAAAAACAAGAAAGAGCTAAAGTCAAAGATTTAACTGAACAACTATAGAAACTAGCAAAAGAAAAGCAAACCAATCCCAAAGAGAGCAGAAGGAAAGAAATAATAAAGATTAGAGCAGAAATAAATGAAAATGAGAACAGAAAAACAATAGAGAAAATAAAAAAAATAAAAGCAGTTCTTTGAGTAGAGCAATATAATTGACAAACCCCTCACTAGACTAACAAAGAAAAAAAGAGAGAAGTTGCAAATAAATAATATCAGAAATGAAAGGGGGGAAGTTACAAATGACCTCACAGAAATAAATTGAATCATAAGAGTAAATTATGAAAAACCATATGCCAACAAACTAGACAACCTAGATAAAATGGACAAATTTCTACATGTGCACAAACAACCTACACTGGTGCTACAAGGAATACAAGAATGTAACCAACCAATCACAATTTAGGAGATTGAATCAGTCACCAAAAATCTCCCAGCAAAGAAAAGTCCAGGACCAGATGGATTCACTGGTGAATTCTACCAAGCATTTCAAAAAGAATTAATACCAACCTTGTTTAAACTCTTCTAAAAAATTGCAGAGGAGGGAAAATTACCCAACACTTTTTATGAAGCCAACATCACCATAACACGAAAACCAGATAAAATTTCCACAAGAAAATAAAATTACAGACCAATCTCTCTAATCAACATAGACGCAAAAATGCTCAACAAAATACTTGCAAATCGAATTCAAAACCATATCAAAAGACTTATACATCACGACCAAGTAGGATTTATTTCTGGTATGCAAGGCTTTTCAACATAAGAAAATCAATCAATATAATACACCACATTAACAAATTGAAAGAAAAACACCACAAGATCATCTTAATAGATGCAGAAAAGGCATTTGACAAAATTCAGCACCCTCTTTTGATAAAAACACTTCAAAAGATAGGAATAAAAGGAAAATTCCTCAATATGATAAAAGGCATATATGAAAAACACACAGCCAACACCATACCTCAATGGGGAAACATTGAAAGCTTTCCCTCTAAGATCAGGAACAAGGCAAGGATGCCCACTGTCACCATTGTTATTCAACATTGTACTAGAAATTCTAGCTAGGGCAATTAGACAAGAAAAAAAAAGTAAAGGCATCCAAATTGGAAAAGAGGAAGTGAAACTCTCACTGTTTTTGGGTGACAAAATTTTCTAACTTATCCTGTACTTAGAAAATCCTGAAGCATCCAAAACAAAGCTTCTTGAGCTAATAAATGAGTTCAGCAAATTGGCAGGATACAAGATCAACATACAAAATCATTAATGCTTTTGTACACTAGAACTGAACAACCCGAGGAGGAAATCAGTGGTAAATTCCATTTTCAATAGCAACAAAAAGACTCAAATACTTAGCAGTTAATTTAACCAAAGAAGCACAGGACCTATAGGCAGAAAACTACAAATAAATGCTAAAAGAAATTTAAAATGACCTAAACAAATGTAAAGACATTCTGTGTTCATGGACTGAAAGAATAAATATCGTGCAGATGTCAATCTTGCCCAAACTGATTTATAGATTCAATGCAATACCAATCAAAATCCCAACAGCTTACTTTACAGAAGTGAGAAGGCAATAACCGAATTCATCTGGAAGGGTAAGTGCACCCGAATACCCAAAAACATTCTAAAAAAGAAGAGTGATGTGGGAGGAATTTCACCGCCTGACCTTGAAACATATTACAAAGCTACAGTGGTCAAAATGGCATGTTACTGATATAAAGGTAGACACATTGCTCAATAGAATTGAGAAGCCAGAATTATACCCTCACCTATACAGTCCACTGGTTTTTGACAAACCTTCCAATCCCACACTAATGGGAAAAAAAACAGTCTATTCAACAAATGGTGTTGGGAGAACTGGATTTCTATAACCAAAAGAATGAAAGAAGACCCCTATCTCACCCCCTATACAAGAATCAACTCAAAATGGATCAAAGATCTAAATATAAAAGCCAGTATCTTAAAACTATGAGAAGAAAATGTAGGGAAACATCTAAAAGACCTTGTAGTAGGTGGTGCTTTCTTGGACCTTACACCCAAATCACGTGCAACAAAAGAAAAAATATATAAATGAGACCTCATCAAAATTCAACACTTTTGCTCCTCACAGGACTTTATCAGAAGGGTGAAAATGCAGCCAACTCAATGGGAAAAAATATTTGGGTACCACATATCATATAAAGGTTTAATATCCAAGATATATAAAGAGATGTTACAAATCAACAATAAAAGGACAAAGGACCCAATTAAAAATGGGCAAAAGATTTGAATAGACATTTCTCCAAAGAAGAAATACAAATGGCAAAAAACACATGAAGAAATGCTAAACATCACTCATGATTAGGGAAATGCAAATCAAAACTAAAATGAGATATCATTTCACACCTATCAGAGGGGCCACTATTAAAAAGACAGAACTGCAAGTGTTGGAGAGGATCTGGAGAGATAGGAACACTTCTTCACTGTTAGTGGGAGTGCAGAATGGTATAAACACTATAGAGGTTGTTTGTGAGTTCCTATAGAAGTTTAATATAGACTTGACATGTGACATGTACACCTACAGCGTGTATGTAGAAGAAATGAGAACAGTGACACAACCAGACAGATGCACACCGATGTTCATAGCAACATTATTGTCCATTGCCAAAAGTTGGAAACAACTAGGTTGTCCATCCTCAGATGATTGGATTAACAAACTGTGGTCTATTCACATGATGGAATATTATGCAGCTGAAAGAAGAAATGAAGTTGTACAGCTTATGACAAAGTGGATGAACGTGGAGGACATTATGTTGAGTGAAGCAAGCCAGACACAAAAGGACAAATACTGTATGAATGCATTTCTATGAACCAAATACATTGTGTAACATATTGTTTGATTCAAAAGAAAATTTATATGTATCCATTACATTTAATTGAGAAATGGAAAAAAAAAAAAGAACTACCGATTTTCACAGAACTTTAGGTTAAAACCAGGATTTTGAAGTTGATGGTAACTCAAAACAAGGGCATAGCTGCCAATGAAATGAGTATCTTGCTTAGTTTTAAAAACTGGAGACCCAACTGCGTTCACATTGTGCTAGGTAAAACCACTGTTTTCCTTTGATTCTTAGTGAAAACAAGTGCATAGAAGCCAAAGAAACAAGAATCTTGCTTAGTTTACAATACTGAAGATATTAGTGCATTGACATAGCACTAGGTAAAAGCAGTGTTTTGATATTGATTGTGAATGAAAACTTGTGCATAGCAGCCAAGGAAAAAAGTACCTCACTTACTTTTAAAAAATGAAGAACTTCCTGTGTTCACAGTGCGTTAATTAAAACCTGAGTTTGACATTGATTGTAAGTGAAAACACGTGCATAGCTGCCACAGAAACAAGTTTCTTTCTTAGTTTTCAAAACTGAAGAATTAACTGTGTTCACAGAGCATTAGGGAAAACCCGGGTTTTGAAGTTTATTGTAAGTCAAAACATGTGCAGAGTCTTCAAAGAAAAGTGTATCTTGCTTAGTTTTCAAAAGTGAAGAATCTCCTGCATTCAGAGAATGATAAATAAAACCTGTGTTTTGACTTTAATTATAAGTGAAAACACGAGCATAGTAGCCAAAGAAACAAGTTTCAGTTTTTTCTTTCAAAACTGAAAAACCTACTGTATTCACAGAGTGTTAGGTAAAACCAGTTTTCAGGATGATTGTAAATAAATACATGTGCATAGCAGCAAAAGAAACAAGATTCTTTCTTCATTTTCAGAACTGAAAAACTGCATTCACTGAGTTTTAGGTAAACCAGGATTTTGAATTTTATTTTAAGTCAAAGCACCTGCTAATTGCTAAAGAACAAATTAACGTTCTTAGTTCTCAAAACTGAAGAACAACCTGCATTCAGAGTAGTTAGGTAAAACCAGTGTTTTGAATTTATTGTAAGTGAAAACAAGTGCATTACAGCCAAGGAAACAAGTATCATGCTTAGTTTTCAAAACAGAAAAACCACTGCTTTGTCATAGCATTAGCTAAAAGCAGTTTTTTACAATGATTGTGAGTGAAAGGAAGTGCATAGCAGCCAAGAAAACAAGTATCATAATTACTTATCTGTCTTGAAGTACCTCTTGCATTCACAGAGCATTAGGCAAAATCAGTATTTTGAAGTAGATTGTAAGTGAAAACACATGCATAGCAGCAAATGAAAAAAATCTTACTTAGATTTTAAAAGTGAAGAACTACTGCACTCACATTTCATTAGGTAAAAGCAGTGTTTTGATACTGGTTGTAAATGAAAACATGTGCATACCCACCAAGGAAACAAATATCTTTCTAACTTTCCAGGAATGAAAAACCTCCTGTATTCACAGAGCATTAGGTTAAAACCAGGATTTTGAAGTTGATTGTAACTCAAAACAAGTGCAGAGCTGCTAATGAAATGAGTATCTTGCTTAGTTTTCAAAACTGGGACCCACCTGCAGGCAGCCTGTGTTAGGTAAAACCAGTGCTTGCCTTTGTTTCTATATATAAAGAAGTGCATAGAAGCCAAGGAAACAAGTATTTTCCTTAGTTTACAATCCTGAAGAAATTAGTGCATTGACATAGCACTAGGTAAAATCAGGGTTCTGACATTGATTGTGAGTGAAAACATGTGCATAAAAGACAGGGAAACAAGTATCTTAATTACTTTAAGAAAGTGAAGAAGGTCCTGTGTTCACAGTGCTAAGTAAAACCAGAGATTTGACATTGATTGTAAGTGAAAACATGTACATAGCAGCCACTGAAACATGTTTCTTTCTTAGTTTTCAAAACTAAAGAATCAACTGCATTCACAGAGCATTAGGGAAAACCTGGGATTTGAAGTTGATTGTAAGTAAAAAATTGTGCATAACTGCCAATGAAAATAGTACCTGGCTTAGTTGTCAAAACAGAAGAACTGCCTGCATTCAGAGTGTGTTAGCTAAAAGCAGTGTTTTGAATTTTATTGTAAGTGAAAACAAGTGCATTGTAGCCAAGGAAACAAGTATCTTGCTTAGTTTTCAAAACTGAGGAAACCATTGCATTGCATAGCATTAGGGAAAAGCAAGGTTTTTATATTGAGAATGAAAGCAAGTGCATAGCAGCCAAGGAAACAAATATCTTACTTACCTTTCAAAATTGAAGTACCTCCTGCATTCACAGAGTGTTAGGTAACACCAGTGTTTTGAGGTTGATTGTAAGTGAAAACAGGTGCATAGCAGCAAATGAAGCACAAAACTTACTTATATTTCAAAAGTGAAGTAACTACTGCATTGGCATAATATTAGATAGAAGTGGCATTTTGACATTGCTTGTAAGTGAAAACAAGTGCATAGCAGGAAAGGAAACAAGTATCTTTCTTATTTTTACCGAAGTGAAGAACCTCCTGTATTCACAGACTGATAGGTTAAAACCAGGATTTTGATGTTGATTTTAACTCAAAACAAGTTCATAGCTGCCAATGAACTTAGTATCTTGTTTAGTTTTCAAAACTGGAGACCCGCATGCATTCAGATTGTGTAAAGTAAAACCAGTGTTTGCCTTTGATTATAAGTGAAAACAAGTACATAGAAGCCAGGGAAGCAAGTATCTTCCTTAGTTTGCAAAACTGAAAAAATTCGAGTATTGATATAGCACTTGGTAAAACCAGTGCTTTGACATTGATTGAGAGTGAAAACATATACATAGCAGCCTAGGAAACAAATATCTTTCTTATTTTACAAAACTGAAGAACCTCCCGTGTTCACATAGTGTTAGGCAAAACCAGTGTTTTGAAGTTGATTGTAAGTGAAAACACGTGCATAGCAGCAACTGAAACAAGTTTCTTAGTTTTCAAAACTGAAGATTCAACAGTGTTCACAGAGCTTTAGGCAAAACCAGGGTTTTAAGTTGATTGTATGTCAACACATGTGTAATGTATGAAAAGAGTATCTTGCTTAGCTTTCAAACATGAAGAACATTCCTGCATTCAGAATGTTAGAAAAAAACACTGTTTTGACTTTGATTATAAGTTAAAACATGTGCATAGCATCCAAAGAAACAAGTCCTCATCTTTCTTTTCAAAACTGATCATCATACTGTATTCACAGAGTGTTAGGTAAAACCAGTGTTTTGAAGTTGATTGTAAGTGAAAACCTGTGCATAGCAGCAAATGAAAAAAGAATCTTACTCAAATTTCAAAAATGAAGCACCTACTGCATTCGCATAGCATTAGGTAAAAGCACTGTTTTGACATTGATTGTAATTGAAGACAAGTCCATAGCAACCAAGTGAACAAGTATTTTCCTTACTTTACAAAAGTGAAGACCCTCCTGACTTCACAGAGCATTAAGGAAAATCAGAGTTTTGACAGGATTTGTGAAAATACATGCATAATAGCCCCTGAAAAAAGTTTATTTCTTAATTTTCAGAACTGGAGAAGCAACTGTGTTCACAGAACTTTAGGTAAAACCAGTCTTTGAAGGTGATTGTAAGTCAAAACATGTGCAGAGTTTCCAATGAAAAGAGTATCTTGCTTAGTTTTCAAAATTGAAGAACCACGTGAATTCAAAGAGTGTTAGGTAAAACTGGTGTTTTGACTTTGATTGTAAGTGATAACACATGCATAACAGCAAATGAAACAAGAATCTTACTTAGATTTCAATACTGAAGAAACCAGTGCATTGGCAGAGCATTATGCAAAAGCAGTGTTTTGGCACTGGTTGTAAGTGAAAATATGTGCATAGCAGCCAAGGTAACAAGTATCTTTCTTATTTAACAAAAGTGAAGAACCTCCTGTATTCACTGAGCATTAGGTTAAAATTAAGATTTTGAAGCTGATTGTAGTTCAAAACAATTACACAGCTGCCAATGAAGTGGGTATCTTGCTTAATTTTCAAACTGCAGGAAACACTGCATTGTCATAGCTTTAAGTAAAAGCAGTTTTTTGACATTGATTGTGAGTGAAATCTAGTGCATAACACCCAAGGAAACAAGTATCTACTTATCTTTGAAAATTGAAGTACCTATTGCATTTTCAGAGTGTTAGGTAAAACCAGGGTTTTGAAATTGAATATAAGTGAAAACACGTGCATAGCAGCAAATGGAAAAAAGATTCTTACTTAGACATCAAAAGTGAAGAAATTTCTGCATTGACATAGCATTAGGTAAAAGGGGTGTTTTGACATTGGTTGTAAATGAAAACAAGTGCATACCAGCCAATGAAAGAAGTGTCTTTCTTATTTTACAGAAGTGAAGGCCCACCTGTATTCACAGAACATTAGGTTAAAACCAGACTTTTGAATTTGATAGTAATTCAAAACATATTCATGGCTTCAATGAAGAGTATATTGCTTAGTTTTAAAAAATGAAGCACCTCCTGCATTCAGAGAGTGTTTAGTAAAACCAGTGATTTGACTTTCATTATAATTGAAAACACATGAACAGCAACCAGAGAAACAAGTCCCAGTATTTCCTTTCAAAATTGAAAAACCTACTCTATTCACAGAGCATTAGGTAAAACCAGTGTTTTCAAGTTGACTGTAAGTGAAAACAAGTGCATAGGAGCAAATGAAACAAGAATCTTACTTAGATTTCAAAAGTGAAGAAATAACTGCTTTGGCATAGCATTAGGTAAAAGCAGGGTTTTGACATTGGTTGTGAGTGAAAGAAAGTGCATACAGGGAAGGAAAGTAGAATCTTATTTTTTCAAAAGTGAAGAACCTCCTGTATTCACAGAACATTATGTCAAAACCAGGATTTTGAAGTTGATTGTACTCAAATCAAGTGCAAAACTGCCAATGCAATGAGTATCTTGCTTAGTTTTCAAAACTGAAGAAACCACTGCACTGGCATAGCCTTAAGTAAAAGCAGTTTTTTCCATTGATTGTGAGTGAAATCTAGTGCATAGAAGCCAAGGGAAAAAAGTATCTTACTTACCTTTGAAAAATGAAGTACCTCCTGCATTCACAGAGTGTTATGTAAAACCATTGTTTTGAACTTGATTATCCATGAAAACACGGGAATAGCAGCAAATGAAACAAGAATCTTACTTAGATTTCAAAAGTGAAGAAACTACTGCATTGGCATTGCATTTGTTAAAAGTAGTGTTTTGACATTCGTTGTAAATGAAAACAAGTACATAGCAGCCAAGGAAACAAGTATCTTTCTTACTTTACAGAAGTGAAAAACCTCCTTTATTCAGAGTGCATTAGGTTAAAACCAGAATGTTGAAATTGATTGTAACTCAAAACAAGTTCATAGCTGCCAATGAAATGAGTATCTTGCTTAGTTTTCAAAAATGAAGAACATCCTGCATTCAGAGAGTGTTAAGTAAAACCAGTGTTTTAACTCTGATTACAAGTGAAAAGTCATGCACAGCAGCCAAAGAAACAAGTCTCAGTCTTTCCTTTCAAAACTGAAAACCTACTGTATTCACAGAGTGATAGGTAAAACCAGTGTTTGAAGTTGATTGTAAGGGAAAACACGTGCATAGCAGCAAGTGAAACAAGAATCTTATTTAGATTTCAAAATTGAAGAAACTACTGCATTGGCATACCATTAGGAAAAAGCAGGGTTTTGACATTGTGAGTGGAAGCATGTGCATAGCAGCCTAGGAAACAAGTATCTTACTTATGTTTTAAAATTGAAGTACCTCCTGAATTCAAAGAGTGTTATTTAAACCACTGTTTTGAAGTAGATTGTAAGTCAAAACAGGTGCATAGCAGCAAACGAAGCACAATTCTTCTTAGAATCCAAAACTGAAGAGACTACTTCATTAGCATAGCATTAGGTAGAAGTGATATCTTGACATTGGTTGTCAGAGGAAACAAGTGCATAACAGCCATGGAAACAAGTATATTTCTAATTTTTACAAAAGTGAAGAACCTCCTGTATTCACAGAGCATTAGGTTAAAATCAGGATTTTCAAGTTGATAGTAACTCTAAACAAGTGCATAGCTGCCAATGAAATGAGTATCTTGCTTAGATGTGAAAACTGAAGAAACCACTGCATTGGCATAGCATTAGGTAAAAGCAGTGTTTTGACATTGATTGTGAGTGAAAGCAAGTGCATAGCAGACAAAGAAACAAGTATCTTACTTACCTCCCAAATTGAAGTACCTCCTGCATTCACAGAACATTAGGTAAAGCCAGTGTTCTGAAGTTAATTTTAGGTGAAAACCCATGCATAGCAGGAAATGAACAAGAAACTTATTTTGATTTCAAAAGTGAAGAATCTAGTGCATTGGCATAGCATTAGGTTAAAGCAGTGTTTTGACATTGGTTGTAAGTGAAAAGAAGTGCATAGCAGCCATGGAAACAAGTATCTTACTTAATTTACAAAAGTGAATAACATCTGTATTCACAAAACATTAGGATAACCAGTGTTCTGACATTGATTAAAAGTGTTAACATGTGAAAAGCAGCCAATGTAACAAGTTTCTTTATTGGTTTTCAAAACTGATGACCTGACTGCATTCAACAAGCTTAGGAAAAAGCAGTGTTTTGAAGTTGATTGTAAGTGAAAACACATGTTTAGGAGCAAATGAAACAGAAATCTTACTTAGTTTTCAAAAGTGAAAAACTACTGCATTGCCATAAACTTAGGTAAAGGGCTGCTTTGACATGTATTGTTATCTGAAAACAAGTGCATAGTAGACAAGGAAACAAACATCACACCTGCATTTCAAAATCTTAGTACATCCTGTTTCTACAGAAATTTAGGAAAAACCAGTGTTTTAACATTGATTATAAGTGAAAACATGGGCAGAGCAGCCAAGAAAATAGGATTCTTTCTTCATTTTCAAAACTGAAAAGCCGACTGCATTCACAGAGTTTTAGGTAAACCAGGGTTTTGAAGTTGATTGTAAGTCAAAACACGTGCATAGATGCCAATGAAAAGAGTACCTTGCTTCGTTGTCAAAACTGAAGAAACACCTGCATTCAGACTGTGTTAGGTAAAACTAGTGTTTGCCTTTGAACTAACTGAAAACAAGTGCCTAGAAGCTAATGAAACATGTATCTTGCTTGGTTTTTAAAACTGAAAAAAAATAGTGCATTGGCATAGTGTGAGGCAAAAGCAATGTTTTGACATAGATTGTAAGTGAAAACATGTGCAAGCAGCCAATGAAACAAGTTTCTTTATTGGTTTTCAAAACAGAAGTACTGACTATATTCACTTAGGTAAAAGCAGTTCTTTGAAGTTGATTGTTAGTGAAAACACATGAATACTAGCAAATGAAACAAGAATCTTACATAGATTTCAAAAGTGAAGAAACTACTGCATTGGCATAGCCTTAAGTAAAGGGGTGCTATGATATGGATTGTAAGTGAAAACAAGTGCATAGCAGCCAAGAAAAGAAGTATCTTATTTACTTTACAAAATTGAAGAACCTCCTGTATTCACAAAGTATTAGGTTAAAACCAGGATTTTGAAGTTGATTGTAACTCAAAACAAGTGAAAAGTTGCCAATGAAATCAGTGTCTTGCTTAGTTTTCAAAACTGGGACCCACCTGCAGGCAGATTGTGTTAGGTAAAACCAGTGTTTGTCTTTGAATCTAAGTGAAAACACGTGCATAGAAGCCAAGGAAACAAGAATCTTCCTTAGTTTTCAAAACTGAAGAAATTAGTACATTGGCATAGCACTAGGCAATAGCAGTGTAATGACATTGATTGTAACTGAGTACAAGTGCAGAGCAGCCAAGGAAACAAGTATCTTAATTACTTTCCAAAAGTGAAGAACCTCCTGTATTCACAAAGTGTTTGGAATTGCAGTGTTTTGACATATTTTATAAGCGAAAACATGTACAAAGAAGCCCATGGATCAAGTTTCTTTATTGGCTTTCAAATTTGAAGAGCCAACTGCATTCACAGAGTGTTAGGTTAAAGCAGTGTTTTGAAGGTGATTGTAAGTGAAAACACGTGCATAGCAGCAAAAGGATCAAGAATCTTACTTAGATTTCAAAAGGGAATAAACTACTGCATTGGCATAGCCTTACGTAAAGGGATGCTTTGATATGGATTGTAAGTGGAAACAAGTGCATAGCAGCCAAGGAAACAAGTATCACACTTGAATTTCAAAACCTTAGTACCTGCTGAATTCACAGAATGGTAGTTAAAACCAGAGTTTTGAAGTTGATTATAAGTGAAAACATGTGCAGTGCAGCCAATGAAACAAAATAATTTGTTCATTTTCAAAACAGAAAAAAAAAAACTGGATTCATAGAGTTTTAGCTAAACCAGGGTTTTGAAGTTGATTGTAAGTCAAAAAACATGTATAGATCCCAATGAAATGAGTATCTTGCTTAGTTGTCAAAACTGAAGAAATGCTGCATTCAGCATGTATAATGTGAAACAATTGTTTTGTATTTTATTGTAAGTGAACTCAAGTGTATTGCAGCAAAGGAAAAAAGCATCTTGCTTAGGTTTCAAAACAGAATGAACCACTGCATTTACATAGCATTTGGTAAAAGCAGTGTTTTTGACATTGATTGTGATTGAAAGCAAGTACATAGCAGCCAAGGAAGCAAGTACCTTACTTGCCTTTCAAAATTGATGTTCTTCTTGCATTCACAGTGTTAGGTAAAGCCAGTGTTTTGAAGTTGATTGTAAGTGAAAACATGTGCATAACAGCAAATGAACAAGAATCTTACTTATATTTCAAAAATGAAGAAACTACTGCATTGGCATAGAATTAGGTTAAAGTGCTCTTTTGACTTTGTTTGTAAGTGAAAACAAGTGCATAGCAGCCAAGGAAACAGGTATATTTCTTATTTTACAAAAGTGAGGAACCTCCTGTATTCACAGAGCATTAAGTTAAACCCAGGCTTTTGAAGTTCACTGTAAGTTAAAACAAGACCATAGCTGCCAATGAAATGAGTATCTTGCTTATTTTTTAAAGCTGGAGACCCTCCTGCATACAGAATGTGTTAGACAAAACCTGTGTTTTGAATTTTATTATAAGTGAAAACAGTTGCTTTGCATCCCAGGAAACAAGTAACTTGCTTAGTGTTCAGAACTGAAGAAGCCACTACATTGGCATATGATTAGGTAAAAGCAGTGTTTTGACATTGATTGTGAGTGAAAGCAGGTGCATATCAGCCAAGGAAAGAAGTATCTTACTTACTTTACAATACTGGAGAAAATCCTGTATTCACAGAGCATTAGGTTAAAACCCGGAATTTGAAATTGTGTGTAATTTAATACAAGTGCATAGCTGCCAATTAAATAAGGATCCTGCTTAGTTTTCAAAACTGAAGAGCCTCCTGCACTGAGATTGTGTTAGGTAAAATTAATTTTGCCTGTGATTCTAAGTCAAAAGAAGTGCATAGAAGGAAAGGAAACAAGTATCTGGATTAGTTTTAATAACTGAAGAAATTTTTATATTGCCATAGCACTAGGTAAAAACAGTGTTTTGACATTGATTCTGAGTGAAAACAAATGCATAGCAATGAAGAAGTCAAGTATGATACTTACTTTATAAAAGTGGAGCACTTCGTTTGTTCACAGAGCAATAAGTAAAACCAGAGTTTTGACATTGATTATAAGTAGAAACACATGCAAAGCAGTCACTGAAACAAGTTATTTTCTTATTATTCAAAACTAAAGAATCACCTGTATTCACAGAGCATTAGTTAAAACCAGGGTTTTGAATTTGATTGTAAGTCAAAACATATGCATAGTCTCCAATGAAAAGAGTATCTTGCTTAGTTTCAAAACTGAAAATCGCCTGCATTCAGAGAGTGTTTGGTAAAACCAGTGTTTTGAATTTGATTATAAGTGAAAACACGTGCAGAGCAGCCAATGAAACAAGTCTCAGTCTTAATTTTCAAAACTGAAAAACCTACTGTATTCACAGGGTATTAGGTAAAACCCGTGTTTTGAAGTTGATTGTAAGTGAAAACACATGCATAGCAGCAAAAATAAAAACAAGATTCTTACTTAGATTTCAAAAGTGAATAAACTACTCCATTGGCAAAGGATTAGATAAAAGCAGTGTTTAGGTATTAATTGTAAGTGAAAACAAATGCGTAGCAGCCAAGGAAACAAGTATCTTGTTTGTGTTTCAAAACTTTTGTACCACCTGAATTTCCAGAGCATTAAGTAAAACCAGGGTTTTAACATTGATTATAAGTGAAAACATGTGCAGAGCAACCAATGAAACAAGATTCTTTCTTCATTTTCAAAACTCAAAACCACTGCATTGACAGAGTTTTAGGTAAATTAGGGTTTTGAAGCTGATTGTAAGTCAAAACACATGCATAGCTGCCAAAAAAAGAGTATCTTGATTAATTGTCAAAACTGAAGAACCGCCTGTCATCAGAGTGTGTTAGGTAAAACCAGTGTTTTGAAATTTATTGTAAGTTAAAACAAGTGCATTGCAGCCAGAGAAACAGGTATCTTGCTTAGTTTTTAAAACTGAAGAAACCACTGCATTGGCATAGCATTAGGTAAAATCAGTGGTCTTACATTGATTGGGATTGAAAGAAAATGCATAACAGCCAAGGAAACAAGTATCTTACTTACCTTTCAAAATTGAAGTACTTCCTGAATTCACAGAGTGTAAGGTAAAACCACTGTTTTGAAGTTGATAGTAATCAAAAACACGTGCATAACAGGAAATGAAAGAAGAATCTTACTTAGATTCCCAAAGTGAAGATGCTACTGTGTTGGCATAGCATTAGGTAAAAGTGGTGTTTTGATATTCGTTGTAAGTGAAACAAGTGCATAGCAGCAAAGGAAACATGTATGTTTCTTACTTCACAGAAGAAGCCAAGGAAACAAGCAACTTGTTTGTTTATAAAACTGAAGAAATTAGTTCATTGACATAACACTGGTAAAAGCAGTGTTTTGACATTCATTGTAAGTGAAAACAAGTGCAAACCAGGCAAGGCAACAAGTATCTTCCATACTTTAAAAAAGTGAAGAACCTCCTGTATTCAAAGAGAATTAGGCTAACACCAGGATTTTGAAGTTGATTGTAACTCAAACAAGTACATGCCTGCCAATGTAATGAGGATCTTCATTAGTTTTCAAACCTGGGTAACAACCTGCATTCAGAGTGTGTTACATAAAACCAGTGTTTTCCTTTAATTCTTACTTTGATTGAAAAAGGGAAGAAAATACTGCATTGGCATAGCAAAAGCAGTGTTTGGACATTGGTTGTAAGTGAAAACAGGTGCATAGCAGTCAAGGAAACAAGTGTCTTAATTACTTTACAAAAGTGAAGAACCTTCTGTATTCACAGAGCATTAGGTTAAACCCAGGATTTTGAAGTTGATTTTAACTCATAAAAGTGCATAGCTCCCAATGAAATGAGGGTCTTGTTTAATATTCAAAATTGGAGACCCTTCTGCCTTCAGATTGTGTTAGGTAAAACAAGTATTAACCTTTGAATCTAAGTAAAAACAAGTGCAAAGAAGCCAAGGATCTTGCTTAGTTTTCAAAACTGAAGAAATTAGTGCATTGGCATATCACAAGGTAAAAGCAGTGCTTTGACATTGATTGAAGTGAATATAGCAAGCAAGGAAACAGGTATCTTACTTTTATTTTTTTATTTTTTTTAGTTTTTTATATATATATATATTTTAATATTTTTTATATATTTTTTTATTTTTATTTTTTTATTGTGGGTAAAAATCTTACTTTTAAAAAGTGAAGCAACTCCTGTGTTCAGAGACCTTTAAGTAAAACCGGAATTTTGACATTGATTATAAGTGGAAGCACTTGTATAGCTGCCACTGAAAGAAGTTTCATTCTTAAATTTCTGAACTAAAGGATCAACTGCGTTCACAGAGCATTAGGTAAAAACAGGGTTTTGAAGTTGTCTGTAAGTCAAAAACATGTGCATAGTCTCCAATAAAAAGAGCATATTACTTAGTTTTCAAAACTGAAGAAATTTCTGCATTCAGAGAGTGTTAGGTAAAACCAGTGTTTTGAATTTGGTTATAAGTGAAAACATGTGCATAGCAAGCAAAGAAACAATTGTAAGTCTTATTTTACAACCTGAAAAACTTACTGTATAAACAGGGCATTAGGTAAAACCAGTGTTTTAAAGTTAATTGTAAGTGAAAACACATGCATAGAAGTAAACGAAACTAGAATCTTACTTAGATTTCAAAGTTGTAGAAACCACTGCATTGGCATAGCATTAAGTAAAAGCAGATTGTGAGTGAAAGCAAGTACATAGCAGGCAAGGGAACAAATATCTTACTTACCTTTCAAAATTGAAGTACCTCCCGCATTCACAGTGTGTAATGTAAAACCAGTGTTTTGAAGTTGATTGTACATGAAAACATGTGCATAAAAGCAAATGAAATAAAAGCCGGATTTAGATTTCAAAAGTGAAGAAACTACTGAATTGACATATCATTAGTTAAAAGTGGTGTTTTGCCACTGGTTGTAAGTCAAAACAAGTGCATAGCAACCAATTAAACAAGTACCTTAATTACTTTACAAAAGTGAAGAACCTCTTGTATTGACATAGTGTTAGGAAAACCATTGTTTGACATTGATTATAAATGGAAACGTGCAAATTAGCCAATGAAACAAGTTTCTTTAGTGGTTTTTAAATTGAAGAACCAACTGCATTTACAGAGTGTCTGTTAAAAGCAGTGTTTTGAAGTTGATTGTTAATGAAAACACCTGCATAGTGGCAAATGAAACAAGGATATTTCTTAAATTTCAGAAGAGAAGAAACTATTGCTTTGGCATAGCCTTAGGTAAAGGGGTGCTTTGACATGGATTATAAGTGAAAACTTGTGCATAGCTGCCAAGGAAACAAGTATCGCACTTGCATTTCAAAACATTAATACCTCCTGAATTCACAGAGCATTAGGTAAAAGCAGTGTTTTAGCATTGATTATAAGTGAAAACATGTGCAAAGCAGCCAATGAAACAAGATTCTTCCTTCATATTCAAAACTGAAAAGCCAACTTCATTCACAGAGTTTTAGACAAACGAGGGCTTTCAAGTTGATTGTAAGTCAAACACATATATAGCTCACAATGAAAAGAGTACTTGCTTAGCTGTCAAAACTGAAGAAACACCAGCATTCAGAGTGTATTAGGTAAAACCAGTGTTTTGAACTTGATTGTAAGTGAAAACACATGCATAACAGCAAGTGAAACAAGAATATTTATTTGATTTCAAACCTAAAGAAACCACTTTATTGGCATAGAATTAGGTAAAAGCAGGATTTTGACATTGATTGTGAGTGAAAGCAAGGACATAATAGCCAAGGAAATGAGTAACTTACTTACCTTTCAACATTGAAAGTACCTCCAACATTCACAGTGTTAGGAAAAAGCAGTGTTTTGAAGTCAATTGTAAGTGAAAACACATGCATAGCAGCAAATGAAACACAAATCTGACATAGATTTCAAAAGTGGTGAAACTACTGCTTTCGCATACCATTAGGTAAAAACAGTGCTTTTCCATTGATTGTGAATGAAAGCAAGTGCATAGAATCCAAATAAAGAAGTATCTTACAAAGCTTTCAAAATTGAAGTACCTCTTGCATTCACAGAGCATTAGGTGAAACCAAGAGTTTTGAAGTTGATTGTAGGTGAAAACACATGCACAGCAGAAAATTAATCAAGAATCTTACTTACTTTTCAAAAGTGAATCACCTCCTGTGTTCACAGAGCATTAAGTAAAACAGGAGTTTTGACATTGATTATAAGTGGAAATGTGCATAGCAGCCACTGAAACAAGTTTCTTAGTTTCAAAACTAAAGAAACAAGTGCATTCAGAGAGCATCATGTAAAGCCAGGTTATTGAAGTTGATGTTAAGTCAAACACGTGTATAGTCTCCAATGAAAATAATATATTGTTTAGTTTTCAAAGCAGAAGAAACTCCTGCATTCAGAGAATGTTAGGTAAAACCAGTGATTTGACTGATTATAAGTGTAGACATGTGCATAGCAGCCAATGCAACAATATAGAGACAATGAAACTCTGGAAATATAGGAGTTTCTTCAGTTGTGAGAACTAGGCACACTATTACTTAACTGGCCTCTTTGCAATTGTTCTCACAATTTTGAAAAAACACTGGATTTACTTATGGTTTGTGAATGTAAGTTGTTCTTCATTCTGGAAAACTATACAAGTTACTCATTTAATTGCCTGCTGCCCACTTCATTTCACTTACAATCAATGACAAAGGACAGTTTTTGCCTAATTCTTTGTGAATGCAGTAGGTTATTCTGATTGAAATCTAAGCAAGTTATTTGTATTTGCTGGTATTTATTCTCATTTACAATCAATGCCAAAACAGTGGCATTTATCAATGCTTTATCAAAGAAGGAGGTCCATCAGTTTTGAAAACTAAGCAAATTACTTATATAATTGGCTGCTACACACTTGGTTCCACTTACAATCAATGTCAAAAACCCTGGCTTTACCTAATAGTTTTGAATGCAGTAGTTTCTTCAGTTGTGAAAAGTAAGGAAGTTACTTTTTCATTTGGTGTTATGCACTTGTTTTCACTTACAACCAATATCAAAACTCTGATTTTACCTGAAGCTCTGTGAATGAAGGTGGTAGTTCAGTTTTCAAAAAATTGTTAGGTACTTGTTTAAGAAGATAATATTCACTTGTTTTCACTTACAATCAATGTCAAAATGGTGGTTTTATTTAACCCTCTGTAAATGCAGGCGTTACTTCAGTTGTTAAAACTAGGCACCACATTACTTCCTTAATTGGCTGCTTTGCACTTGTTCTGACTTACAGTCAATGAAAAAACACTGGTTTTACTTTATGCTCTGTGAATGAGGGAGTTTCTTCAGTTTGGAAAACTAAGTTTCTTGTTTAATTGCCTGCTACACACTTGTTTTAACTTACAACCAATGACAATACACTGGTTTTACCTAATGCTCTATGAAAGCACGAGGTTCTTCAGTTTTGAACACCAAGTAAATTGTTTAATTTGCTGCTATGCACGTTTTCACTAACAACCAATGGCAAAACCCTGGTTTTACCTAACACTCTGAGAATGAAGGACGTTCTTCAATTTTCAAATTTTAAGGAATGTACGAGTTTTATAGGATAGTATTCAAACATGACTTACAATTAATGAAGAAACACAGGTTTTGCCTTTGTGTATGTAAATGCTTCTTCAGTTTTGAAAAGTAGGCAAGTTACTCATTTAATTGCATACTACATACTTTTTTCACTTACAATGAATGTCAAATGGTGGTTTTACCTAACTCTGTGAATGCAGGAGTTTCTTCAGTTTTGAAAACTAGGCACTTTACTTCCTTCCTTGGCTACCTTGCACTTGTTCTCACTTGCAAGCAATGAATAAACACAGTTTTTACATAACACTTTGTGAATGAAAGCGGTTCTTCACTGTTTAAAACTAAGTAATCTTCTAGTTACTTGCCTGCTTCACAATTCTTTTCAATTACAATCAATGTCAAAGCAGTGGTGATATATAAGATTCTGTGAAAGCAGTCATATCTTCACTTGCGAAAACCAAGCAAGTCCTTGTTTCATTGGCCATTCTGAACTTTTTTCACATATAATAAATATCATAACGCTAGTTTTATCTAACACACTGTGAATGTAGGAGGATCCTCAGTTTTGAAAACTAAGCAAATTACTTGTTTATTTGGCTGCTATGGCAGTGGTTTTCACCTATAATCACTGTCAAATCACTGGTTTTACCTAATGCTCTGTGAATGCAGTACGTGTTTCAGTTTTGAATACTAAGAAAGTTACTTGTTTAATTGGCTGCTGTGCACTTGTTTTCACTTACAATGTCAATATGCTCATTTACATAAGATGCTTATAATGCCAGGGTTTCTTCAATTTTTGAAGCTAAGTAAGTTACTTTTTCCTTGAGTGCTATGAACTTGTTTTACTTACAACCAATGAAAAAACAATTGTTTACTTAAGGTTTTTGGAATGCAGTAGTTTCCACATTTGGGAAAACTAACAATTAACTCTTGAAGTTACTTTTATGCACTTGCTATCACTTACAGTCAATGGCAAATCAGGTGTGATACCTAAAACTCTCTGAATGCAGTAGTTTTTTGCTTGTGAAAACTAAGCATGTTACTTCTTTAATTGGCTGTTATATGCTTGTTTTAACTTACAACCAATGTCAAAACCACGGTTTTTACCCAATGTTCTGGAAATACAGTAATTTCTTGATTTGTGAAAACTAAGGAAGTTATTTCTTTAATTTGCTGCTATACACTTGTTTTCACCTACATTCAATATCAACTTGCTTGACCTATTGATTTGTGAATGAAGGACGTTCTTCTATTTTGAAAACTAAGCAAGTTGCTTGCTTCACTGCCTGCTACACACTTGTTTTCACTTATGATCAATCTGAAAACACTGTTTTGACCTAATGCTCTGTGAATGCATGAGTTTCTTCAGTTTGAATTCCTAGCAATTAGCTTAATTTGCTGCTATGCACTTTTTTTCACTATCAACCACCGTCAAAACCCTGGTTTTCCCTAACACATTGTGAATGGTGGACCTTCTTCAATTTTCAAAAATTAAGCAAGGTGCTTGTTTAATAGGATGCTGTTCACTTCTCACAATCAATGAAAAAACACTGGTTTTACCTTTGTTAATATAAATGGTTCATCAGTTTTGAAAACTAAGCAAGTTACTCATTTAATTGCCTGGTACACACTTCTTTTCACTTACAATCAATGTCAAAATGGTGGTTTTACTTATTGCTCTGTGAGTGCAGGAGTTTCTTCAGTTGTGAAAACTAGGCATGTTACTCCCTTAACTGGCTGTTTTGCACTTGTTCTCACAATCAATAAAAAAACATTTATTTTACCTAACACTTTGCGAGTGTAAGTGGTTCTTCCATTTGGAAAACTCTGCAAGTTACTCATTCAATTGCCTGCTGCACACTTCTTTTCATGTACAATCAATGTCATAGCACTGGTTTAAACTAATGCTCAGTGAGTCATAGGTTATTCTGTTTTGAATTCTAAGCAAATTTCTTGTGTTATTTTCTGGTATTTATTCTCACTTACAATACATATCAAAACAGTGTTTTTACCTAACACTCTATGAATGCAGGAGGTCCTTCAGTTTTGAAAACTAAGCAAGTTCTTTGTATAATTGGCAGTTATGCACTTGTATACAATTACAATCAATGTCAAAATGCTGGTTTTACATAACACTTGTGAATGCTGTAGTCCTTCAGTTATGAAAACTAATCAAGTTAAATTTTCATTTGGTGCTATGCACTTGTTGTCATTTAAAACCAATGTCAAAACTCTGGTTTTCCTTAACAATGTGAATGAAGGAGGTCTTTCAATTTTCAAAAATTAAGCAAGGTACTTGGTAATGGGAAGCTATTCACTTCTTCTCACTTACAATCAATGAAAAAAACTGGTTTTAACTTTTTGAATGTAAGTGGTTCTTCAGATTTTGAAAACTAAGGAGGTTACTCATTTAATTGCTTGCTACGCACTTCTTTTCACTTACAATCAATGTCAAAGCACTGGTTTTACCTAATTCTCTGTGAATGCAGTAGGTTATTCTGTTTTGAATTCTAAGCAAGTTACTTGTGTTATTTGGTGGTATTTATCCTCACTTACAATCAATGCCAGAACATTGCTTTTACCTAATACTCTATGAATGCAGGACCTCTTTCAGTTTTGAAAATTATGGAAATGACTTGTATAATTGACTGTTATGCACTGTTTTTCACTGACAAAAAATGTCAAAATGCTGGTTTTATCAAATTCTTGTGAATGCAGCGGTTTCTTCAGTTTTGATGACTGAGCAAGTTACTTTTTCATTTGTTGCTATGCACTTGTTTTCTCTTACAACCAATGTCAAAACCTGGTATTACCTAAAGCTCTGTGAATAAAAGATGGTCTTATTTTTTAAAAATTAAGGAAAGTACTGTTTAATAGACTGGTAGTCACTGGTTTTCATTTTAATTAATGTCAAATCCCTGGTTTTACCTAACACTCAGAGAATGAAGGATGTTGTCCAATTTTCAATAATTAAACAAGGTACATATGATACTATTCACTTCTTCTCACTTGCAATCAATGAAAAAACACTCGTTTTACCTAACACTTTGTGAATGTAAGTGGTTCTTCCATTTGGAAAACTATAAAAGTTACTCATTTAAATTCCTGCTGCACACAACTTTTCATTTACAATCAATGTCAAAGAAGTGGTGATACATAAGATACTGGGAATGCAGTCTTTTCTTCACTTGTGAAAAGCAAGCAAGTCCTTGTTTAATTGGCTCCTGTGCATTTGTTTTCATATAAGATTAATGAAAACCACTGGTTTTACCTAATGCTCTGTGAATGCAGGACTTTCTTCAGTTTTGAAAACTACCAGATTACTTCTTTATTTGGCTGCTATGGCACTTGTTTTCACTTATAATCAATGTCAAAACACTGGTTTTACCTAATGCTCTGTGAATACATTATGTTCTTCAGTTCTAAAAATTAAGCAATTCACTTGATTAATTAGCTGCTATGCACATGTTTTCACTTACAATGTCAATATGCTTGTTTTACCCAAGATGCAGAGAATGCAGTTGTTTCTTCATGTTGTGAAAACAAAGCAAGTTAGTTTTTCATTGGGTGCTATGCACTTGTTTTCACTTACAATCAATGAAAAAACTGTGGTTTACCTAATGCTCTTGGAATGCAGTAGTTTCTTCCATTGGGAAAACTAAGCAATTTACTACTTCAAAAGAATGCTATGCACTTGATTTCACTCACAGTCAATGGCAAATCAGTTGTGAGATCTAAGAGGCTGTGAATGCAGTAGTTTCTTCACTTGTGAAATCTAAGCCCGTTACTTCCTGAATTCCCTACTGTACACTTGTTTTAACTTACAACCAATGTCAAAACCATGGTTTTATCTAATGTTCTAGGAATGCCATAGGTTTTCCATTGTGAAAACTAAGGTAATTATTTCTTTAATGGACTGCTATGCACTTGTTTTCACTTACATTTAATATCAAAATACTTGTTTGACCTAATGTTTTGTGAATGAAGTAGGTTCTTCAGTTTTTAAAAATGAGCAAGTTGCTTGTTTAATTGTTTGCTACACAATTAAGTTCACTTACAATCAATGTCAAAACTATGACTTTACCTAATGCTCTGTGACTTCATGAGGTTCTTCAGATTTGAATTTCCAGCAACTCATTTAATTTGCTGCTATACACTTCTTTTCACTTTCAATCAATATCAAACCCTGATTATACCTAACGCTCTGTGAATGAACAGGGTTCTTCAATTTTCAAAAATTAAGCATGGTACTTGTTTAATAGGATACTATTCACTTCTTCCAAATTACACTCAATTAAAAAACACTGGTTTTAACTTTATGAATGCAAGTGGCTCTTCAGTTTGGAAAACTAAGCAAGTTACTCATTTAATTGCTTGCCACACACTTCTTTTCATTTACAATCAATATCAAGATGATGGTTTTATCTAATGCTCTGTGAATGCAGGATTTTCTTCATTTATGAAAACTGGCCATGTTAATTCCTTAATTTGCTGCTTTCCACTTGTTTCACAATGAAAAAGCACTGGTTTTACCTAACACTTTGTGAATGTAAGTGGTTCCTCAGTTTGGAAATCTAAGCTAATTACTTCTTTATTTGTCTGTTATGGCACTTTTTTTCAGTTATACTCAATGTCAAAACCCTGGTTTTACCTAATGCTCTGTGAATGCGGGATTTTCTTCAGTTTTGAAAACGGGGCATGTTACTTCCTTAATTTGCTGCTTTTCACTTTTTTCACAATCAATGAAATTGCACTGGTTTTACCTAATGATTTGTGAATGGAGGAGTTTCTTCAGTTTTGATATCTAAGCTAATTACTTCTTTATTTGGATGGTATGCCACTTGTTTTCACTTACATTCAATGTCAAAACCCTGGTTTTACCTAATGCTATGTGAATGCAGCAAGTACTTCAGTTTTGAAAACTAAGCAAAGTACTTGTTTAATTGGCTGGTATGCACTTCTTTTCACTTACAATCAATGACAAAGCAATGGTTTACCTAATGCTCTTGGAATGCAGTAGTTTCTTCAGTTGGGAAAATTAAGCAATTTACTTCTTTAAGTGACTGCTATGCACTTGTATTCATATACAGTCAATGGCAAATCAGTTGTGATACCCAACACTCTGTAAATGCAGCAGATTCTTCAGTTGTTTAAACTAAGTAAGTTACTTCTTTAATTGGCAGCTATGCCCTTGTTTTAACTTACAATCAATGTGAAAACCATGGTTTTACCAAAAGTTCAGGGAATGCACTAGTTTCTTCATTTGTGGAAACTAAGGAAATAATTCATTTAATTGGCTGCTACACATTTGTTTTCACTTACATTCAATATCAAAACATTAGTTTAACCTAATGCTCTGTGAATGAAGGAGGTTCTTCAGTTTTGAAAAACAAGCAATTTGATTGTCAAATTGCCTGCTACACACTGGTTTTCACTTACAATCAATTTCAAAATGGTTGTTTTACCTAAACCTCTGTAAATGCAGGAGCTTCTTCAGTTGTGAAAACTAGGCATGTTACTTTTTCATTTGGTGCCATACATTTGTTTTCACTTAAAACCAATTCAAAACCCTTGTTTTAAATAACACTCTGTGATGAAGGAGGTTCTTCAATTTTCAAAAATTGAACAAGGTACTTGTTTAATAGCAAACTATTCCCTTCTTCTCCCTTACAATCAATGAAAAACACTGGTTTAACCTAAAGCTTTGTGAATGTACATTGTTCTTCAAGTTTGAAAACTAAGCACTCTACTCATTAATTGCCTGCTTTCCACTTCTTTTCACTTACAATCAATTTCAAACCAGTGGTGATACAAAAGATTCTGTGAATACAGGAATGCAGTCATTTCTTCACTTGTGAAACCAAGCAAGAACTTCTTTAATTGGCTGTTATGCACTTGTTTCAACCAACAATAAAACTTAAAACACTGATTTTACCAAATGATCTGTGAATGTAGGAGATTCTTCAGTTTTGAAATCTAAGCAAAGTACTTTTTTATGTGGCTGCTAAGGCACTTGATTTTACTTACATTCAATGTCAAAACACCGGTTTACTTAATACTTTGTGAATGCAATAGGTTCTTCAGTTTGGATATTAAGCAACATACTTGTTTAATTGGCTGCTCAGCTCTTGTTCTCACTTACAATATCAATATGCTGGTTTTGCCTCCTGAGCTCAGAATACACTTGTTTCTTCAATTTGTTTAAACTAAGCAAGTTATTTTTTCAATGGGCAATGGTTTACCTAATGCTCTTTAAATGCAATATTTTATTCAGATCAGAAAACTAAACCATTTACTTCTTTGAATGAATGCTATGCACTTGTTTCCACTAAGAGTCAATGACAAATCAGTTCAGATACCTAAAATTATGTGAATTCAGTAATTTCTTCAAATATGAAAACTACACATTACTTCTTTAATTGGCTGCTATGCACCTGTTTTCACGTACATTAAAAAAATATATCAAAACCCTTATTTGACCTAATGTTCTGTGAATGAAAGAGATTCTTCAGTTT
Source organism: Cabassous unicinctus (assembly GCA_029593785.1). NCBI lineage: Eukaryota > Metazoa > Chordata > Mammalia > Cingulata > Chlamyphoridae > Cabassous > Cabassous unicinctus. The sequence continues at coordinate 56,256 of JAQZBX010000064.1, read as the reverse complement.
TGAAAACTAAGCAACTTGCTTGTTTAATTCCCTGCTACATATTTGTTTCACTTACAATCAATGTCAAAACCCTGGTTTAACCTAACAATCTGTGAATGAAGCAGGTTCTTCAATTTTCAAATATAAGCAATGTACTTGTTTAATAGGATCCTACTCACTTCTTCTCACTTACAATAAATGAGAAAAACACTTGTTTTAGCTTTGTGAATGTAAGTGGGCCTTTAGTTTTGAAAACTAAGCAAGTAACTCATTTAATTGTCTGCTACACACTTCTTTTCACTTACAATCAATGTCAAAATGGTGGTTTTACTTAATGGTCTATGAATGCAGAGGTTCTTCAGGTTTGAAATCTAGGCAAGATACTTCATTAATTGGTGCTTTGCACTTGTTCTCAGAATCAATTAATAAAACTCTGGTTTTACCTGACATTTGTGAATGTCACTGGTCCTTTAGTTTGGAAAACTATGCAAGTTACTCATTAAATTGCCTGCTCCACAATTCTTTTCACTTACAATCAATGTCAAAATACTGGTTTTACCTAATTCTCCGTGAATGCATTAGGTTATTCTGTTTTGAATAACCAAGCTATTGTTATAGCTACTTGTGTTATTTGCTGGTTTTTTATTCTCACTTAAAATCAATGTCAAATCCCAGATTTTACCTAAAGTCTGTGAATGAAAGAGGTTCTTCAATTTTCAGAAATTAAGCAAGGTACTTGTTTAATAGTACACTATTCACTTGTTTTCATTTGCAATCAATGTCAAAACTGTGGTTTTATTTGCCCTCTGTAAATGCACCAGTTTCTTCAGCTCTGAAAACTAGGCACGTTACTTCCTTAACTGGCTGCTTTGCACTTGTTCTCACTTGCAATCAATGAAAGAACACTGGCTTTGCCAAATGCTTTGTGAATGTATGTGGTTCCGTTTTGAAAACTAAGCATGTTACTCATTTAATTGCCTGCCTCACACATATTTTCACTTACAACTGATGTCAAAGCAGTGGAGATACATAAGATTGTGTGAATGAAGTCATTTCTTCACATGTGAAAACCAAGCATGTCCTCATTTAATTGGCTGCTGTGCACTTGTTTTCACTTACAATGTAAATATGCTGGTTTTACCAAATATGCTGAGAATGCAGTTGGTTCTTCAAGTTGTGAAAATTAAGTAAGTTAATTTTCATTGGGTTATAAGCACCTGATTTCACTTAAAATCAATGAAAAAACAATGGCTTACCTAACACTCGTGGAAAGCAGTAGTTTCTTCAGTTGGGAAAACTAAACAATTTACTCCTTTAAATGACTGCTGTGCACTTCTTTTCACATACACTCAATGTCAATTCAGTTATAATACCTAATAATCTGTGAATGCACTAGTTTCTTCAGTTCTGAAAACTAAGCATGTTATTTCTTCAATTGGTTGCAATGTTCTTGTTTTAAATTAAAACCAATGTCAAAACCATGGATTTACGTAACATTCAGGAATGCAGTAGTTTCTTCATTTGTGAAGAATGAAGAAATGGCTGCTATGAAGTTGTTTTCATTCACATTCAATATCAAAACACTTGTTTTACCTAATGCTCTGGGCATGATGGAGGGTCTTCTCTTTTGAAATTTAAGCATGTTGCTTGTTTGATTGCCTGCTACACACTTTTCATTTACAATCAATGTAAAAATACTGGTTTTACCTAATGCTCTCTGAATGCATGAAATTGTTTCTTTTGAATTCCAAGCCAGTAGTTTAATTTGCTGCTATGCCCTTGTTTTCACATATAACTAATATCAAAACCCAGGTTTTAACTAATCTTCTGTGAATGTACCAGGTTCTTCTATTTTAATAAATTGAGGAAATTACTTGTTTATTATGATCCAATTCACTTGTTTTAACTTACAACCAATGTCAAAACCCTGGTTTTATCTAACACTGTGAATGAAGGAGGTTCTTCAATTTTCAAAAATTAATCAAGGTATTTGTGTAACAGGATACTATGCCCTTCTTCTCCCTTACAATCAATGTAATAAAACTTGTTTTATCTCTGTGAAGGTAAATGGTTCTTCAGTTTTGAAAACTAAGCAAGTTACTCATTTAATTGCCTGCTACACACTTTTCACTTACAATCAACATCAAAATGGTGGTTTTCAATATTGCTCTGTGAACGCTGTAGTTTCTTCAGTTGTGAAAACTAAGCACATTACTTCCTTAATTGAATTCTTTGCACTTGTTCTCAAAATCAATGAAAAAAACACTTATTTTACCTAATGTTTTGTGAATGTAAGTAGTTCTTCAGGTTGGAAAACTATGTAATTTACTCAATTAATTGGCTACTGTACACTTCTTTTCACTTACAATCAATGTCAAAGCACTGGTTTTGCCTAACACTCTGTGAATATAGGAGGCACTTCATTTTTGAAACGTAAGTAATATACTTTTTTCTTTGGTTGCCATGTCCTTGCTTTCACTCACAATCAATGTCAAAACACTTCTTTTACCTAGAGCTATGCCAATGCGTGGTTTCTTCACTTTTGATAACTAAGCAAGGTACTTGTTTCCTAGGGTGAAATGCACTTGTTTTCCCTTACAATAAAATTCAAAACAATTTTTTTATCTAACACACTCTGAATGCAGGCAATTCTTCAGTTTTGACAACTAAGCCTGATAATATTTTCATTGGCAGCTATGCACTTGTTTTGACTTACAATCAACTTCAAAACCCTGGCTTACCTAAAACTAAGAATGAGGTAGGTTTTTCATTTTTGAAAATGAAAAAACATCTTGTTTCATTGAATGCATGTGATTTCACTTATAATAAAGTTTAAAACACTGGTTTTACCTCACACAATGTGAATGCAGGAGGCACAACCTTTTTTAAAGGTAAGTAATATACTTGTTTCATTCACTGCCACGTCCTTACATTCACTCACAATCAATGTCAAAACACTTCTTTTACCTAGTGCTATGCCAATGCAGTGGATTCTTCAGTTTTGAAAAGTAAGCAAGATACTTGTTTCCTAGGCTGAAATGCACTTGTTTTCAAATACAATAAAATTCAAAACACTTTTTTTAATATATAACATACTCTGAATGCAAGCGGTTTTTCAGTTTTGACAACTAAGCCAGATAGTCTTTTCATTGGCAGCTATGCACGTGTTTTAACTTACAATCGTCTTCAAAAGCCTGCTTTAACTAAAACTCTGTGAATGCAGTTGGTTTTTCATTTTTGAAAATGTGAAAGGAATCTGGTTTCATTGAAATGCTCTGCATGTGTTTCCACTTTTAATCAATGTTAAAACACTGTTTTTATGTAATGCTCTGTGAAATCAGGAGGTACTACGATTTTGAAATGCAAGGGTGATATATGTTTCCTTGGCTGCTATGCACTTCTTTTCACTTACAATCCATGTCAAAGCACCCCTTTACCTAAGGCTATTCCAAGGCAGTAGTTTCTTCCCTTTGGAAATCTAAGTAAGATTCTTATTTCATTTGCTGCTATGCACGTGTTTTCATTTACAATCAACTTCAATACAATGCTTTTACCCCATGCTCTGTGAATGCAGTCAGTTCTTCAGTTTTGAAAACCAATAGAGAATCTTGATTCAATGGCTGCTTTGCATGAGTTTTCAGTTATAATCAATGTCAAAACACTGGTTTTCCCAACACTTTGTGAATACTTCTCTTTTGTAAAGTAGTAAAGGTACCTGTTTCCTGGGCTGCTATGAAATTGTTTTCACTTACAATCAATGTCAAATCACTGCTCTTGCCTAGTGCTGTCCAAATGCACTAATTTATTCAGTTTTGAAAACTAAGCAAGATTCTTGTTTCCTTGGCTACCATGCACTTGTTTTCACTTAGAATCAAAGGCAGACACTTTTTTTACCTAATACAGTCTGAAAGCAGAAGTTACTCCTGTTTTGAAAAGTAAGCAAGATACTCACTTCATTGGCAGCTATGTACTTGTTTTGAGTTAAAAACAACTTCAAAATGATGATTTTAAGTTAATGCTCTGTGAATAAAGGAGGTTCTTTACTTTGGAAAGAAAGTAAGATACTTCTTTCCTTGGCTGCTCTGCACTTGTTTTCATTTACAACCAATGTCAAAACACCGCTTTTACCTAATGTTATGCCAATGAAGTAGATTCTTCACTTTTGAAATTGAAGTAAGATTCTTGTTTCACATGCTGCTATGAATGTGTTTTCACTTACAAACAACTTCAAAACACTGGTTTCACCTAAAAGCATGTAAATGCAGGAGGTATTTCAATTTTGAAAGATAAGTAAGATACCTGTTTCTTTGGCTGCTATGCACTTGCTTTCATCACAATCAATGTCAAAACACTGATTATACCTGATGCTATGCCAAAGCAATGATTTCTTCAGTTTCCAAAACTAAGCAAGATACTCATTTCATTGGCAACTATACACTTGTTTTGAGTTACAATCAACTTCAAAATCCTGGTTTTAACCTAATACTCTGTGAATACAGGAGGTCCTCCAATTTTGTAAAGTAAGAAAGATACTTGTTTCCTTGGTGGCTAAACTCTTGTTTTCACTAACAACCAATATCAATACACCACTTTTACCTAATACTATGCCAATGCAGTATTTTCTTCACTTTTGAAATCTAAGTAAGATTCTTGTTTCATTTGCTGCTATGCACATGTTTTCACTTACAATCAACTTCAAAACAATGCTTTTACCCCATGCTCTGTGAAAGCAGTCAGTTCTTCAGTTTTGAAAACCAATAGAGAATCTTGATTCAATGGCTGCTTTGCACAAGTTTTCACTTATAATCAATGTCAAAACACTGGTTTTCCAAACACTTTGTGAATACTTCACTTTTGTAAAGTAATAAAGGTAACTGTTTCCTGGGCTGCTATGAACTTGTTTGCACTTACAATCAATGTCAAATCACTGCTTTTACCTAGTGCTATGCCAAGGCACTAATTACTTCAGTTTTGAAAACTAAGCAATATAATTGTTTCCTTGGCTTCTATGCACTTGTTTTCACTTAGAATAAAAGGAAAACACTAGTTTTATCTAACACAGTCTGAATGCAGGAGGTTCTCCAGTATTGAAAGCTAACCAAGATCCTCATTTCATTGGCAGTTATGCAGTTGTTTTCAATTACAATCAGTTTCAAAATCCTGGTTTTAACCTCATGCTCTGTGAATAAAGGATGTTCCTCACTTTTTAAAAGTAAGCAAGGTACTTGTTTCATTGGCTGCTATACACTTGTTTTCACTTACAACAAATGTCAAAGCACTGCATTTATTATGCCAATACAGTAGTTTCTTCACCTTTGAAATTGAAGTAAGATTCTTGTTTCATTTGCTGCTATGCACATGTTTTCATGTAAAATCAACTTCAAAACAGTTGTTCTACTAACTCTCTGTGGAAGCTGGGGTAATTCAATTTTGAATGGTAAGTAAGACACTTGTATCCTTGTCTGCCATGCACTTGCTTTCCCTCACAATTAATTTCAAAGCACTGCTTTTACCTAATGCTATGTCAATGAAGTGGTTTCTTCAGGTATGAAATCTAAGTAAGGTCCTTCTTTCATTTGCTACAATGCATGTGTTTCACTTATAATCACCTTCAAATCACTGGCTTTACTTAATGCCCTGTGAATACAGTAGGATTTTCTGTTTGAAAAATAAGACTGAGACTTGTTTCATTGCCTGCTTTGCACATGTTTTCACTTATAATCAAAGTCAAAAGCATGGTTTAACCTAACATTCTCTGAGATTCTTCATTTTTGAAAACCAAGCAAGATTTTTTTTCTTGGAGATTATGCACAATTTTGACATACAATCAACTTCAAAACCCTGGCTTTACCTAATGCTCTGTGAATGCAGTTGATTCTTTAGGTTAGAAAACTGGAAAGAGACTTGTTCCCTTGGCTGCTATGCCCTTGCTTTCAATCCCAATCAATCTAAAAACACTGTATTTACCTAATGCTATGGGTAAATAGTGGTATCTTCAATTTTGAATACTAAGCAAGATAATTGTTTCCTTTGCTGCAATGCACTTGCTTTCACTTACAATAAAATTCAAACACTGGCTTTACCTAACACACTCTGCGTCCAGGCATTTCTTCAGTTTTGACAACTAAGCAAGATACTCTTTTCATTGGCAGCTATGCACATGTTTTCACTTACAATCAACTTCAAAACCCTGGTTTGCCTAAAACTCTGCAAATGCAGTTGGTTTTTCAGTTTTGAAAATGAAGAAAGAATCTTGTTTCACAGGCTGCTTTGCACGTGTTTTCACTTAAAATCAATGTTAAAACATTGGTTTTACCTAAGGCTCAGTGAATTCAGGAGGTACTAAGGTTTTGAAATGTAAGTGTGGTACTTGTTTCCTTGGCTGCTATGCACTTGTTTACACTTACAATCCATGTCAAAGCACCCCTTTACCTAAGGCTATGCCAATGCAGTATTTTCTTCACTTTTGAAATCTAAGTAAGATTCTTGTTTCATTTGCTGCTAATGCCCATGTTTTCACATACAATCAACTACAAAACCCTGGTTTTACCTAACATTCTGTGAATGTAGGAGGTACTTCAATTTTCAAAGGTAAGTAAGATTCTTGTATACTTGGCTGCTATGCACTTGCATTCACTCACAATCAATGTCAAAACACTGTTTTACTAAATGTTTTGCCACAGCAGTTGGTTATTCACTTTTGAAAACAAAGCATGATACTTGTTTCCTTTGTTGCAATGCACTTGATTTCAATTAATATAAAACTCAATACACTGGTTTTTACCTAACACACTCTGAATGCAGGCCTTCTTTCACTTTTGACAACTAAACAACATACTCTTTTCATTGGCAGCTATGCACGTGTTTTGACTTACAATCAACTTCAAAACCCAGATTTACATAAATCTGTCAATGCAATCGGTCTTTCCGTTTTCAAAATGTGGAAAGAATCTTATTTCATTGGTTGCTATGTACATGTTTTCACTGATAATTAATGTCAAATCACTGGTTTTACCTAACACACTCTGAATGCAGGAGTTTCCTCAGTTTTGAAAACTAAGTAAGATACTCTTTACATTGGAGACTATGAACATGTTTTGTCTTACAGTCCACAGCAAAACCCTGGTTTTACCTAATGTTCTGTGAACACAGATGATTTATAAATTTTGAAAACTCAGAAAGAACTTGTTTCAGTGGATGCTATGTACGTGTTTTCACTTATAATCAATGTCAAAACTCCAGTTTTTCTTAATGCCCTGTGAACAAAGGAGGTTCTTCACTTTTGCAAAGTGAATCTTTTGCAAAGATTCTTAAATTTTGAAAACTAAGTAAGATACTCTTTCCATTGGAGACTATGCCCATGTTTTGACTTACAATCAACTTCAAAACCCTGGTTTTACCTAATACTCTTTGAATGTAGTTGATTCCTTAGTTTTGAAATTCAAGAAAGAAACTTGTTTCAGTGGTTGTTATGAAAGAGTTTACACTTATAAACAATGTCAAAACTCCAGTTTTGCTTAATGATGTGGCAACACAGGAGGTGCATCCCTTTTATAAAGTAAGAAAGATATTTTTTTCCTTAACTGCCATGCACTTGTTTTCACTTACACTGAATGTTAAACACAGTATTTACTTAGTGTTATGCCAATGCACTAATTCCTTCAGTTTTGAAAACTAAGCAAGATATTTGTTTCATTGGCTTTTATGCACTTGTTTTCACTGAGAATCAAAGGCAAACAATAGTTTTACTTAACACAGTCTGAATGCAGAAGGTTCTCCAGTTTTGAAAATAAAGGAAGATCCACATTTAATTGACAGCTATGCACTTGTTTTGAGTTACAAACAACTTCAAAATTCGGGTTTTAGCCTAATGCTCTGTGAATAAAGGAGGTTCTTCACTTTTGTAAAGTAAGTAAGATAATTGCTGTGTTTTTTTTTGCTGCTATGCACTTCTTTTCACTTACAACCAATGTCAAAACACCCCGTTACCTAAGTCTATGAAAATGCAGCAGTTTCTGCACTTTGAAATCTAAATAAGATTCTTGTTTCATTTGGTGCTGTGCATGTGTTTTCACTTACAATCAACTTCAATACAATGGTTTTATCTCTCTGTGAATGCAGTCAGTTCCTCAGCTTTGGAAAACGAATAAAGAAACCTGTTTCATTGGCTGCTTTACACATGTTTTCACTGATAACCAATGTCAATATACTGGTTTTCCTGATGCTTTGTGAATACAGTAGGTTCTTCTCTTTTGCAAAGTAATTAATGCACTTGTTTCATTGGCTGCTATGCAATTACTTTCACTTAGAATTAATGTCAAAACACTGCTATTGCTTTATGCTATATAAATGCACTAATTTCTTCACTTTTGAAAAATCAGCAAGATACATATTCCATGGCTTCTATGCATTTGTTTTCTTTTTGAATCGAATGCAAAAAATGGTTTTACGAACACTGTCTGAAGGCAAGAGTGTCTCCAGGTTTGAGAACTAAGCAAGATACTCCTTTCATTGGCTGCTATGCACTTGCTTTGAGTTACAATCAACTTTAAAATCCTGGTTTTAGCCTAATGTTCTGGGAATACAGGAGGTTATTCACTTTTGTAAAGTAAGAATCATACTTGTTTCCTTGGCTGCTATATACTTGTTTTCACTTACAACCAATGTTAGAACACCACTTTTACCTAATTATATGCCAATGCAGGAGTTTCTTCACTTTAGAAATATAAATAAGATTTGTGTTTCATTTGCTGCTGTGCACATGTTTTCACATACAACCAGCTTCAACACACTGGTTTTACCTAACATTCTGTGAATGGAGATACTTCAATTTTGAAAGGTAAGTAAGATACTTCTTTCCTTCGCTGTTATGCACTTGCTTTCACTCACAATCAAAGTCAAATCCCTGATTTTACCTAATTCTATGCCAATGCAGTAGTTTCTTCAGTTTTGAAATCTATGTAAGATTATTGTTTCTTTTGCTTGATATGCACGTGTTTTCACTTACAATCAACTTCAAAACACTTGTTTTACTTAACACTGTTGAATTCAGTAGGTTTTTCAGTTTTAAAAGGAAGAATGAGACTAGTTTTTTTAGCTGCTATGCAAGTGTTTTCACTTATAATCAAAGTCAAAACACTGGTTTTACCTAACACACTCTGAATTCAGGCATTTCTTTAGTTTGAAAACTAAGCAATATACTCTTTTCATTGGAGACTATGCAAATGTTTTGACTTGCAATCAACTTCAAAACCCTGATTTTACCTAGTGATCTGTGAATGCAATTGATTTCTTAGTTTTGAACACAAAGAAATTTCGTTCAGTGGTTGCTATGCACGTTTTCCCTTATAATCAATATCAAAATGCCAGCTTTACTTAATGCTGTGTGAACACAGGAGATGCTTCATTTTGAAAAGTAAGATACTTGTTTCCTTGGCTTCTAGCACTTGTTTTCACTTAGACCCAAAGGCAAACACTAATTTTACCTAACACAGCCTGATTGCAGGAGGTTCTATTGTTTTGAAATCTAGCCAAGATCCTCATTTTATTGGCAACTACACACTGGTTTTGAGTTAAAAAAATTTCAAATTCCTGGTTTTAACCTAAAGCTCTTTGAATACAGGATGTTCTTTACTTTTGTAAAGTAAGTAAATGTTTGTTTCCTTGGCTGCTATGCACTTGTTTTTGCTTACAATCCATGTCAAAACACCCTTTTACCTAAGGCTATGTCAATGCAGTAGTTTCTTCAATTTTGTAATCTAAGTAAGATTCTTGTTTTATTTGCTGCTATGCCCTTCTTTTCACTTACAATCAACTTCAAAAGACTCCTGTTACCTAACACTCTGTGGATGCTGTCAGTACTTCAGTCTAGAAAACCAATAAAGAAACTTGTTTCATTGGCTGCTTTGCATGTGTTTTCACTTATAATCAATGTCAAAACACTGGTTTTCCTCATGGTTTGTGAGTACAGGAGGCACTTCACATTTGTGAAGTCATTAAGGTACTTGTTTCCTTGGCTGCTATGCACTTGTATTCACTTACTTTCAATGTCAAAACACTGATTTTACCTAATTCTTTGCCAATGCACTCATTTCTTGACTTTTGAGACTTAAGCAAGATTCTTGTTTCCTTGAGTTCTATGCACTTGTTTTCACTTAGAATCAAAGGCAAACACTGGTTTTACCTAGCAAAGCCTGAATGCAGGAGGTACTTCAGTTTTGAAAGGTAAGTAAGATACTTGTTTCCTTGGCTGCTATGCACTCTCTTTCACTCACAATGTCAAAACCCTGCTTTTACCTAATGCTGTGCCAATACATTGGGTTCTTGAGTTTTGAAATTGAAGTAGGATTCTTGTTTAATTTGCTGCTATGCACGTGTTTTCACTTACAATTAAATTCAAAACACTGATTTAACAAACATATTCTGAATGCAGGCAATTCTCCAGTTTTAACAACTAAGGTAGATACTCATTTCTTTGGTGACTATTTACTTGCTATGGCTTAAAATCCACTTCAAAACCTAGGTTTACCTACAACCCAGTGAATGCAGTCAGTTTTCAGTTATGAAAATGAAGAAAGAATCTTGTTCCTTTGGGTGCTCTGCACGTGTTCTTCTCTTATATTCAGTGTTAAAACACTGGATATACCTAATGCTCAGTGAATTCAGGGGGTACTAAGATTTTGAAATGCAAGTGTGATACTTGTTTCCTTGGCTGTTATGCATTTGTTTTCACCTACAATCCATGTAAAAGCACCCTTTTACATAAGGCTATGTCAATGCAGTAGTTTCTTCAATTTTGTAATCTAAGTAAGATTCTTGTTTCATTTGCTGCTATGCATTTGTTTTCACTTATAAACAACTTCAAAAGACTCCTGTTACCTAACACTCTGTGAATGTTGTCAGTTCTTCAGTCTAGAAAACCAATAAAGAAAATTGTTTCATTGGATGCTTTGCATGTGTTTTCACTTATTGTATTATTCAGGCAAAGGGGTGCTAATATGAGATACCAAAAATGGGTTGGTCTTTATAAAGGGTATTTATTTGGGGTAGAAGTCCACAGTTACCAGGCCAGAAAGCATAAGTTTTTTCTCACCAAAGTTCTTTGCCACATGTTGGAGCAAGTCATCTGCTGATGTTCGCAAGGGTTCAGGCTTCTTGCATCCTCTCTTCCTGGGGCTGTGTTTCTCTCTGGGCTTAGCTCTTCTGGTTCCTCAACAAGGTCAGCTGTAGACTATCAGGTGAATGGCTCACTTCTATTCTTCTGGGACCTTTTCACAAACATCAAAACTGCTTTTTGAAATCTTCCTCTCAAAAACTGCCTCTCAAAAACTCTGTTCTTGCCATGCCTTTTATATTAAATTCTCCACCCACCAAGGGCTTTGTCTCAATGCCCAACTTATGTGGCCCAGTCAATGCCCCAATCATAACCCAATCATGCTTGGGTTAAAAAATCAGTTTACAAGCATGATCCAATTATATTTTTGGAATTCATAATTACATTAAATTGGCCAATGGCCACACTTATAATCAATGTCAAAACACGGGTTTTCCTAACACATTTTGAATACAGGAGTCTCTTCATTTTGTAAAGTAATTAAGGTAATTGTTTCCTTGGCTGCAATGAACTTGTTTTCACTTACAATCAATGTCAAATCACTGCTATTGCCTAGTGCTATGCGAAGGCACTAATATATTCAGTTTTGAAAACTAAGAAAGATTTTTCTTTCCTTGGCTTCCATTTACTTGTTTTCATTTAGAATCAAAGGCAGACACTTGTTTTACCTAATACAGTCTGAAAGCAGGAGTTTCTCCTGTTTTGAAAAGTAAGTAAATACTCATTTCATTGGCAGCTATGTACTGGTTTTGAGTTAAAAACAACTTCAAAATAATGATTTTAAGCTAATGCTCTGTGAATACAGGAGGTCCTTTGCTTTGGAAAGAAAGTAAGATACTTGTTTCTTTGGCTACTCTGCACTTATTTTCACTTACAACCAATGTCAAAACAGCACTTTTACCTAATTCTATGCCAATGAAATAGATTCTTCACTTTTGAAATTGAATTAAGATTATTTTTTCACTTGCTGCTCTGAATGTGTTTTCACTTACAATCAACTTCAAAACACTGGTTTTGCCTAAAAGCCTGTAAATGCAGGAGGTATTTCAATTTTGAAAGGTAACTAGTGTACCTGTTTCTTTGGCTGCTATGCACTTGCTTTCATCACAATCAATGTCGAAACACTGATTATGTCTGATGCTATGCCAAAGCAATGCTTTCTTCAGTTTCCAAAACTAAGCAAGATACTCACTTCATTGGCAGCTATGCACTTCTTTTGAGTTAAAATCAACTTCAAAATCCTGGTTTTAAACTAATCCTCTGTGACAACAGTAGGCTTTCACTTCTCAAAAGTAAGAAAGGTACTTTCATTGCCTGCTATACAGTAGATTTCACTCACTATCAATGTCAAAAATCTGCTTCTAACTATTTCAATGCAGTGGATTCTTCACTTTTGAAAACTAAGCAAGATATTAATTTAATTCACAGCTATGCACTTGTTTTGAGTTACAATGAACTTCAAACTCCTGGTTTAAACCTAATGCTCTGTGAATACTGGAGGTTTTTCACTTTTGTAAAAATAAGAAAAATGCTTGTTTCCTTGGCTGCTATGCACATGTTTTAACTTACAACCAATGTCAAAATACTGCTTCTACCTCGTGCTATGCCAATACATATTTACTTCACTTTTGAAATCTATGCAAGATTCTTGTTTAATTTGCTGCTATGCATGTGTTTTCACTTACAAACAACTCAAATCATTGATTTTCTCTAATGCTCTGTGAATGCAGGAGGTACTTCAATTTTCTAAGTTAAGTAAGATACTTGTTTCCTTGGATGCTATGCACTTGCTTTCACTCACAATCAATTACACACCCCTGCTTTTACCTAATGCTATGCCAATGCAGTGGTTTATTCATTTTTGAAAACTAAGCATGATACTTGTTTCCTTGGCATCAAGACACTTGTTTTCACTTACAATAAAATTCAAAACACTGGTTTTACCTGACACACTCAGAATGCAGGCAGTTCTTCAGTTTTCACAAATAAAAAAGATACATTTTTCATTGGCAGCTATGCACATGTTTTAACTTGAAATCAACTTCAAAACCCTGTTTTAGCTAAATCTCTGTGAATACAGTAGGTTTTACAGTTTTGAAAATGAAGGGAGAATCTTGGTTCATTCATTGCTATGCACGTGTTTTCACTTATAATCAAAGTCAGAACACTCATTTTACCTAACACTCTCTGAAAGAAGGTGGTTCTTCAGTTTTGAAAACTCAGGAAGATACTCTATATTGGAGACTATGCACATGTTTTGACTTACAATCACCTTCAGAATCCTGGTTTTACATAAAACTCTGTGAACATAGTTGATTCTTCAGTTTTGAAACCTAAAGAAATGTTTCAGTGGCTGCTATGCACGTGTTTTCACAAATAATGTCAATCTCGTTTTACTTAATGCTCTGTGAAGACAGGGGTATCTTCATTTTTATAAAGTAAGTAAGACACTTATTTACTTGGTTGCTATGCACTTGTTTTCACTTGCAATCAATGTCAAAACACTGCTTTAACTAATAATAGGCCAATGCAGTCGTTTCTTCACTTTTGAAATTTGAGTAGGTTTCTTGTTTCATTGCCTGCTATGCATGTGTTTTAATTTACAAACAACTTCAAAACACTGGCTTTACCTAAAACACTGTGATTGCAGTAGGTTTTTCAGTTTTGAAAGGAAATACTGAGACTTGTTTCTTTGGATGCTATGCATCTGTTTACAGTTATAATCAAAGTCAAAACACTGGTTTTATCTAACACTCTGAAGGCAGGAGTTTCTTCAGTTTTGAAAACTAAGCAAGATACTCTTTTCATTGGAGACTATGAAGATGATTTGACTTACAATCAACTTCAATACCTGGCTTTTACCTAAAGGTCTGTGAACACCTGTTGAATCTTCCTTTTTGAAAACTAAGAAATAAGCTTGTTTCAGTGGCTGGTATGCACATGTTTTCACTTACAATCATTGTCAAAACTCTGGTTTTACTTAACTCTCTGTGAACACAGTGGGTTCTTCCCTTTTGTAAATTATGTAAGATACTTGTTTCCCTGGCAGCTATGCACATGTTTTCACTCACAATCAATGTCAAAGCCCTGCTTTTACCTAGTGCTATGCCAAGGCACTACTTTCTTCACTTTGGAAACTAAGCAAGGTAGTTGTTTCCTTTGCTTCTATGCACTTGTTTACACTTAGAATCAAAGGCAAACACTAGTTTCACCTAAAACAATATGATTGCAGGAGGGTCTCCAGTTTTGAAAACTAAGCAAGATACTCATTTCATTGGCAGCTATGAACATATTTTCAGTTACAATCAACTGCAAATGTGTTGTTTTAACCTAATGCTCTGTGAATACAGGTGGTTCTTCACTTCTGTAAAGTAAGAAAGATACTTGTTTCCTTGGCTCCTATGCAGTTGCTTTCACTCACATCAATGTCACACCCCTGATTTTACCTAATGCTATGAAAATGCAGTGATTTCTTCATTTTTGAAAACTGAGCATGATACTTCTTTCCTTGGCTGTAAGTCACTTTTTTTACTTACAATAGAATTCAAAACACTGGTTTTACCTAACACACTGTGAATGCAGGTTGTTCTTCAGTTTTGAAAGGTAAGCAAATCAATTTTTTCATTGGCCACTGTGCACTAGTTTTGACTTGCAATCAACTTCAAAATCCATATTTAACTAATACTCTGTGTATGGCATCGTGTTTTGCACTTTTGTAAAGTAAATAAGCTTGTGTCCCTGACTGCTATGCACTTGTTTCCACTTACAAACAATGTGAAAACACCACTTTTACCTAATGCTATGCCAGCACAGTTGTTTCTTCACTTTGGAAATCTAATTAAGATTCTTTTTCATTTGCTGCTGTACTCATGTTTTCACTTAAGGACAACTTCAAAAGACTGATTTTACCTAATGCTCTGTGAATGCAGGGGGTACTTAAATATTGATAGGTATATAAGATATTTGTTTCCTTGGCTGCAATGCCCTTGTTTTCCCTTACAATAAAACTTCAAACGCAGGTTTTACCTAACATACTCTGAATGCAGGCAGCTCTTCAGTTTTGACAACAAAGAAAGATAGTCTTTTCATTGGCAGCTCTGCTCGTGTTTTGACTTACAATCAGCTACAATACCTTGGTTTACCTAAAACTGTATGAATGTAGTCGGTTTATCAGTTTTGAAAATTAAGAAAGAATCTGCTTTCATTGGTTGCTCTGCATGTGTTTTCACTTATATTCAATGTTAAAACACTGGTTTTACACAATGCTCTGTGAATTCAGGCAGTGCTAAAGTTGTGAAATACGAGAGACATACTTGTTTCCTTCTCTGCTATGCACTTGTTTTCACTTAAAATCAACGTCAAACACTTCTTTTACCAAATGCTATGACAATGGGTGGTTCCTTCACTTTGAAATTTAAGTAAGATTCTTGTTTCATTTTTTGCTATGCATGTGTTTTCACTTACAATAAACTTCAAAACCCTGGTTTACCTCAAACTCTGTTAATGCAGTCAGGTTTTTGATTTTGATATTGAAGAAAGAATATTGTTTCATTGGCTGCTATACATTTGTTTGCACTTACAATGTAAATATGCTTGTTTTACCTAATGCACTGAGAATCCAATTGTTTCTTCAAGTTGTGAAGTCTAAGGAAGCTACTTTTTCATTCAGTGCTCTGCACTTGTTTTCACTTACAATAAATGAGAAAATAAATGGTTTACCTAATGCTATTGGAATACAGTAGTTTCCTCAGGTGGGAAAACTAAGCAACATTCTACTTAAATGACTGCTATACACTTGGTTTCACTTACAGTCAATAGCAAATCAGTTGTGATATCTAACATTCTGTGAATGCAGGGCTTTCTTCTGTTGTTAAAACTAGGCATGTTACTTTCTTAAATGACTGCTTTGCACTTCTTCTCACAATCAATGAAAATCACTGGTTTTACCTAACACTTTGTGAATGTAATTGGTTCTTCTCTTTGGAAAACTATGCAAATTATTCATTTAATTGCTCAATGCACACTTCTTTTCACTTACAATCAAAGTCAAAACAGGGGATTTACCTAATGCTCTGAGAATGCAGTATGTTCGTCAGTTTTGAAAACTAAGCAAGTTACTTCTTCAATTGGCTGCTATGCACTTGTTTTCTCTTAGAATGTCAATATTCTGGTTTTCCCTTATTTGTTGAATTGCAGTTGTTTCTTCAAGTTGTGAAAACAAAGGAAGTTACTTTTTCATTGAGTGCTATGTACTTGTTTTCACTTACAATCATTGACGAAACAGTGGTTTACCTAACACTCTTGAAATACAGTAGTTTCTTCAGTTGAGAAAACTAAGTAATATTCTTCTTAAATGAATGCTACAAACTTGTTTTCATTTACAGTCAGTGGCAATTCAGTGCTGATACATAACACTCTGTGAATGCAGTAGTTTTTTCAGTTGTAAATACTAAGCATGTTACTTCTTAAATTATCTGCTATGCACTTGTTCTCACACTTAATGAAAAACACTCATTTTACATAACCCTCTGTGAAGGTAATTTGTTCTTCAGTTTGGAATACTATGTATGTTACTCATTTAGTTGCCTGCTGCACATTTCTTTTCAATTTCAATAAAAGTCAAAGCAGTGGTGATAAATAAGTTTCAGTGAATGTAGTCACTTCTTCACTTGTGAAAACCAAGCAAGTCCTCATTTATTTGGCTGCTATGAATTGTTTACACACACATTATCAAAACACTCATTTTACCTAATGCTCTGTGAATGTAAGAGGCTCTTCATTTTTGTAAAACAAACAACATACTTCTTATTTTGGCTGCTATGGTGCTTGTTTTCATTTACAATCAATATCAAAACACTGGTATTACCTAATGTTCTGTGACTGCAGTACATTCTTCAGTTTTGAAAACTAAGCAAGTTCCTTCTTCATTTGGCTGCCATATAGTTGTTTTCATTTACAATGGCAACATGCTGGTTATACCTAATATGCTGAGAATGCAGTTGTTTCTTCAAGTTGTGAAATTTAAGCAAATTACTTTTTCATTGGGTGTTATGCACTTGATTTCACTAACAACCAATGACAAAACAATGGTTTATCTTACGCTCTTGAAATGCAGTAGTTTCTTCAGTGGGGAAAATAACAATTTACTTCTTTAAATGAATATTACACATTTGTTTTCACTTACATTCAATGGCGAAATGGTTGTGATACCTAACACTCTGTGAATGCAATTGTTTTTTCAGTTGTGACAACTAAGCAGGTTACTTCTTTAATTGTTGCTATGCACTTGTTTTAACTTACAACCAATTTCAAAACCATGGTTTTATCTAACATTCTGGGAAGGCAGCAGATTCTTCATTTGTGAAAACTAAGGAAATTATTTCTTTAATTGTCTGCTACACGCTTGTTTTCACTTACATTCCATATCACAACTTTTATTTGACCTAATACTCTGTGAAAGAAAGGGTTTCTTCAGTTTTGAAAACTAAGCAATTTGCTTGTTTAGTTGCCTGCTACACACTTGTTTTCACTTTCAATCAATGTCAAAACACTTGTTTTACCTATTGCTCTGTGAAAGCATGATGTTCTTTGGATTTGAATTTCAAGCAAGCAGTATAATTTGCTGCTATGCACTTGTTTCACCTACAACACTGTCAAAACCCTGGTTTACCAAACACACTGTGAATGAAGATAGTTATTCAATTTTCAAAAATTAAGCAAGGTCCTTGTTTAATATGATGCTATTCACTTCTCCTTTACAATCAATGAGAAAATACTGATTTTACCTAAGGATTTCTGAATGTAAGTGGTTTTTCAGTTTTTGTGGGTTTTTTTTTGTATGTTTCTTTCATTTTTATTTTTTTGGTTCTTCAATTTTTAAAACTAAGCAAGTTACTCATTTAATTGCCTGCTTCACACTTCTTTTCACTTACAATCAATGTCAAAGGAGTGGTGACATAGAAGATTCTGTGAATTCAGTCATTTCTTCACTTGTGAAAACCAAGCAATTCCTTGTTTAATTTGCGCTATACACTTGTTTTCACATACGCTAAAAATCAAAACAGTGGTTTTACATAGCACTCTGTGAATGTAGGAGCTTCTCCAGTTTTGAAAACTAAGCAAATTATTTCCTTATTTGGCTGCTGTGGCACTGGTTTTTACTTATAACCAGTGTCAAAACTCATTTTACCTAATGCTCAGTGAATGTAGGAAGTTCTTCAGTTTTGAAAACTAAGCAAATTACTTCTTAATTTGGCTGCTGTGTCAATTATTTTCACTTAAAATCAATGTCAAACCCTGGGTTTACCTAATGCTCTGTGAATTCAATAGGTTTTTCAATTTTGAAAAGCAAGCAAGTTACTTCTATAATTGGCTGCTATGCACTTGTATTCACTTACAAAGACAACATGCTGGTTTACCCAATACTCTGAGAATGCAGTAGTTTTTTCACGCTGTGAAAACTAAGCAATTTACTCTTCCATTGGGTGCTATGCACCTGTTTTCACTTAAAATCAATGACAAAACAATGGTTTATATAACACTCTTGGAATACAGTAGTTTCTTCAGTTGGGAAAACTAAGCAATTTACTTCCTTAAATGAATGCTATGCACATGCTTTCAGTTATACTCATTGGCAAATCAGTTGTCATACCTAACAATCTGTGAATGCAGCAGTTTCTTCAGTTGTGAAAAATAAGTACGTTAATTCTTTAATTGGTTGTTATGCACTAGTTTTAACTTACATCGAATGTTAAAACAATGTTTTTACCTAACATTGTGGGAATGCAGTAGTTTCTTCATTTGTGGAAACTAAGTAAGTTATTTATTTAATTGGCTCTTAAGCACTTGTTTTCACTTACATTCAATATCAAAGCACATGTTTGAACTAATGCTCTGTGAGTGATGAAGGTTCTGCTGTTTTGAAAACTAAATACGTTTCTTGTTTAATTGCCTGCTACACACTTCTTTTCACTTACAATCAATGTCAAAACACTGATTTTACCTAATGCTCTGTGAATGCATGAGCTTCTTCAGTTTTGAATTCCAAGCAAGTAGTTTAATTTGCTGCTATGCACTTGTTTACTTACAACCAATGTCAAATCCCTGGTTTTACCTAACACTCTGAGAATGAAGGAGGTTATTGAATTTTCAAAAATTAAGCAAGGTACTTGTATAATAGGATCTTAATCTGTTTTTCTCACTTACCATCAATGAAGAAAAACTCATTTTACCTTTTTGAATGTAATTGGTTCTTCAGTTTTGAAAACTAAGGAAGTTACTCATTAAATTGCCTGCTTCACACTTCTTTTCACTCACATTCGATGTCAAAATGGTGGTTTTACCTAATGCTCTGTGAAAGCAGGAGGCCCTTCAGTTTTAAAAATGAAGCAAGTTTCTTGCATAATGGCTGTTACACACTTGTTTTCACTTACAATCAATGAACAAATGTTGGTTTTAACTAATATTTGTGAATGCAGTTCTTTTTACAGTTGTGAAAATTAAACAATTTCTTTTTCATTTGGTGGTATGCACCAGTTTTCATTTACAACCAATGTGAAAACCCTGGTTTTACCTTATGGTCTGTGAATGAAGGAGGTTCTTCAGTTTTCAAAAAATAAACAAGGTACTTGTTTAATAGCATCCTATTCACTTGTTTTCACTTACAATCAATGTCAAAATTGTGGTTATACATAATGCTCAATGGGTGCATTTCTTCAGCTGTGAAAAAATAGGCACATTACTTCCTTAATTGGCAATTGGTTGCTTTGCATTTGTTCTCACAATCAATGAAAAATACTGGTTTTATCAAATGATGTGTGAATGTTAAGTGGTTCTTCTGTTTTGAAAAATGATCAAGTTACTCTCTTTTATTTAATATTTTAAAAGATGCTTAATTTACATAAATGTTACACAAAAACTACACTGATTTCCATTATCCCCACCTCCTTCACCTCCCATAACATCCCACATAAACATCTTTCATTAGTGTGGCACATCACCTGCAATGGATACACACATCCTCGGGCTTTACCATTAAGCATGGTAATGTCACTCAGGAAAGTTCCGAAGTCCTGAGAAAGCACCTGCATAACAACTGTTTTTCCCTTTGCCCCACAAGCATTCAGTGGCCACTGGCTCCACCTCACTGTTGTAATCTCTTCCATTGCCTGAGTCACATTATCTTTACAACAGAATACCATTAAGAACACTCTAGTCCATAGCACTAGCCCTAATCCTGAGGAGTTTGGGATGGTGGTGTCCACTCCACCTCCAAGTGAGAGGGGGCTTATATCCCATGGATATGGTGGATGGTATTATCCTGCCTATGGTTGCAGGCCCTCTTCATTCCTTGGTATGGCTGTTGTCCATCATCACTTCTCACCAGGTGATTTGGGAGAGTCTATTGAGCTGTAGAGTGGGAGTTTCACCTCCACCGAGTTTCTAGGCACAGCTGGCACATAGGTAGGCAAGAGGTTCCAGTCCCTGGAAGTACACCCACAAACTCCAGGATAACATATAGGTTTGAATAGAAGAGACTGATGCACCATGTGTAGGGAGGACTTATTTGAGTCCAACATTATCACTCTCAGGAGCACAGATTCCAAGGTAGAGCTCACTGATAAGGCTTCAATCTCTGTAGCTAGACACCCTTATATAGGACCTGGGTGTCTCCAGAGCCCTCAGGAGCCCTTCTGTGTGGCATGATACCGACTTTGGTGTTTTATGAGATCCTACTGAGGTGTTCATAAGTGTTACCTCTGGGATGACCGCCCGACTCTCTTTGAAGTCTCTTAGCCACATTAACTCATTCATCTTTACCTATTCCCCCTTTTATTCATGGTCTTTTTCCAGTCATATTGCCAGTTGGCACTTGCTAGGGTGGCTCATCCTCGGGTGTCATGTCCCATGCTGGGGGGAAGGTAATGCATTCCTGTGCTGAGTTTGGCTTAGAGTGAGGCCACATTTGAGCTACAAGGAGGCTCTCATGTGGCAACCCTTAGGCACCCCATAACAGTAGGCTAAGTTTCAATTACAAGAACAAATACTCGTAAGGCTAGTAATCAATAACAAGAACCCATTAATGGATGCTCCTTCTTTGCCTGACACTGTCCCTGCAATCTGGGGACTGTTTCTGCTCCCTTGCAGGATGTGACAGAGCTATCCAGGCTGGGAATTCAGTATTCCCTAGATTATTGAGTGATTGTCTACCCACTGTGACCATGCCCCACCATTTGATCATTTGAACAACTTTATATATCTTTTATGTATATTCAGGTGAACTTCCTCCCAGGAAACCATCATCCCAGACACCCCCCTACCAATGTTCCTCTCCTGCCCCCACTGTAATCCTTCTGTGATCCAAATCTTCCTTAAAAATGAAGCCCATATAATAGCCAAATACAATTTATAGGAAAATTATATAATGTTATGTTTAAATGTAAGAGAGAAAATATATGGAAACTTATAAAAAACAGTAGAAATAAAATAAAATTAAAGGATTGGGATATTCAAAAAATTGGAAAAAAACAGAAAAATTGTTATAAAAATTTTTTGAACATTTTTCCTTTTAAAACAGCATTATCTGGTGTCCAGTTTGTATAGCGGCACCTGCCCACTCTCACTCCCCAGTTTCTCCCAAATTTTCATTTGATTTTCAAAGAAGTTTTAGTTCACAACAAAGTCACACACAGAATACAGGAAACTTCCATATGCCCAACCTCCTTCCCCTTTCCTCACCCCATATTAAAACCTTTTTTTTGTGTGGCTGGTAGCATTGTTATAACTGTTATAGTGATAGTGAAGCATAGCTACTAAACATTGTCAATGTGTACAGTATAGTTTACAGTTTAGATGGTACAGTTTAATAATTTTTGATGATATTTATCATGTCCTGTGTCCATTCCTGTAAGGTAATGAAAAACATTTCCCATGACCACTAAATACCAACTGATTGATCATTTTGTTCCTTCCTCCCCATCCCCCTGGGGCTCATGACACTGCCCTGTCTTGACTCATTGGACCACAAGATTCATAGATAAATGCAACAAGAGGTCTTGACATGCTAATTGTTCTCTCCTATTAGGATCCACCCTTGTGCCTAAGAGACACCCACCTGACTGTTTCTGGGTAAATCAATCCTCCCAAAGATGGGGGTCCATCTCATTCCAATTCACTGTGTGGATCTCCACTCCCCAACACAACACATTATGACAGGATGAACACTCACACACTCCCCAGAAGCCTACTCCAGATGCACTCTTTTAATTGCCTGCTTCACACTTATTTTCACTTACAATCAATGTCATAGCACTGGTTTTATCTAATGCTCTGTGAATGCAGGAGGTTATTCTGCTTTGAATTCTAAGCAAGTTATGTCTGCTATTTGCTGGTATTTATTTTCAATTACAATCAATGCCAAAGCAGTGGTTTTTCCTGGTGCTCTATGAATGCATGGTGCCCTTCAGTTTTGAAAACTAAGTAAGTTACTGAATAATTGCCTGCTAGGCACTTGTTGTTACTTACAATCAATGTCAAAATGCTGGTGTTACATAATAGTTGTGAATGAAGTAATTTCTTCATTTGTGAAAACTAAGCAAGTTACATTTTCATTTGGTGCTATGCACTTGTTTTCTCTTACAACAAATGTCAAAACCCTGGTTTTACATAAAGCTCTGTGAATGCAGGTTTTCTTCAGTTGTGAAAACTAGGCAGGTTTCTTCCTTAATTGGCTGCTTTGCACTTGTCTTACTTACAATCAATGAAAAAACACTGGTATTATGTAAGGGTTTGTGAATGTAGGTGGTTCTTCAGTTTTGAAAATGAAGCAAGGTTCTAGTTAAATTGCCTCCTACACAGTTGTTTTCACTTACAATCAATGTGATAGCAGTGGTAATATATAAGATTCTGTGAATGTAGTCATTTCTTCACTTGTGAAAGCAATGCAAGTCCTTCTTTGGCTGCTACGCACTTGTTTTTCACATATATTAAATGTAAAAACACTTGTTTTATCTAACTCTCTGTGAAGGCAGGGGGCTCTTCAGTTTTGAAAACTAAGCATTTTACTTGTTTATTTGGCTGCTATGCACTTGTTTTCACCTACAGGCAATGTCAAAACACTGGTTTTACCTAATGCTCTGTGAATGCAGTAGGTTCTTCAGCTTAGAAAACTAAGCTAGTTACTTGTTTAATTGGTGGCTATACACTTGTTTTCACTTACAGTGTCAATATGCTGGTTTTACATTATACTCTGAGAATGCAGTTGTTTCTTCAAGTTGTGAAATCTAAGCAATTTACTTTTTCATTTATTGCTATGCACTTGTTTTCACTTGCAATCAGTGTAGAAGTACAGGTTTTACTTAATGGTTTGTGAATGTAGGAGTCTCTATAGTTTTAAAAATTAAACAAGGTCATGGCTTAATTGCCTGCTACACACTTGTTTTCACTTACAATCAATGTCAAAGCACTGGTTTTGCCTAATGCTCTGTGAATGCAGTAGGTTGTTCTGTTTTGAATTCCATGCAAGGTACTTGTGTGATAGGCTGTTATTTATTCTCATAATCAATGCCAAAACATTGTTTTTACCTAACAATCTGTGAGTGCAGGAGGCACTTCAGTTTTGAAAACTAGGCAAGCTACTTGTTTATTTGACTGCTATGCACATGTTTTCATTTAGAAAGTCAATATGCTATTTTAAACTAATAATCTGAGAATGCAGTTGTTTCTTCAAGTTGTGATAACTAAGCAAGTTACCTTTTCATTGGGTACTATGCACTGGTTTCCACTTACAATCAATGTCAAAATGGGGCTTTTACCTAACACTCCATTAATGCAGCATTTTCTTTGGTTGTGAAAACATGGCACGTTCCTTACTTAATTGGTTGTTTGCAGTTGTTTCATCTACAGTGAATGAAAAAACACTGGGTTTAACCTAACACTTTGTGAATGTAGCTGGTCTTTCAGTTTTGAAAACTAAGCAAGTTTCTAATTTATTTGCCTGCTACATACTTGTTTTCAATTACAATCACTGTCAAAGCAGTGATGATGCATAGTATTCTATGAATGCAGTCATCTTTTCACTTGTGAAAACTAAGTAAGGTCCTTGTTTAATTGGCTGCTATGCACTTGTTTTCACTTACAATCAACATAACAATTCTGGTTTTACCTAATGCTCTTTGAATGGTATGGTTTTTTCAGTTGTAAAAACTAAGCTATTACATCTTTAATTAGCTGCTAAACACTTGTTTTCACTTACAGTCAATGTCAAAACATTAGTTTTATGGAATGCTCTGTATTCAGGAGTTTATTCAGTTTGAATTCTAAGCAAGCAATTTAATTTGCTTCTATGTCCTTCTTTTCACTTACAACCAATATCAAAACCATATTTTACCTTAGGTTTTGGGAATTCAGTAGTGTCTTCATTTGTGAAAACTAAGGAACTTATTTCTTTAATTGGCTGCTATGCAGTTGTTTTCACTTACATTCAATACCAAAGTACTGGTTTGCCCTAATTATCTGTGAGTAAAGGAAGTTCTTCAGTTTTGCAAACTAATCTAGTAGGTTGTTTAACTGACTGTTACACACTTGTGTCACAAAAACTACCTGTCTCCCTAAAAATCAAAAGGCATAAGATTGAACTTAAGTTTACCTGCTTTACCCCACCTCTGCTAAAAAAAAACAAGTCTATAACATCAGAACGAAAGCAGCCATTAGGGCCCAGCAGGGGTAGTGCATAAGAGTAAATTATAGCAAATTAAAATAACACCATTGTAGTATGCAGCAGTCTCAAGTATTGCTAGTTTTTTTAAAAAAAATTAATATCCAGTCATGTCACTATCACTTTGTTTTAAAATTTGCTAAGGCTTTGTTTAGTATCTTCTTAAACAAGTCACATCAGCCCACATTCACTTTTCTGTAAAATAGCCAACAATAAATTAAGTTTATATTTAACATTATGAGCTACAGCCCCAATTCTAATTATAGTGTTAACAAATCCAACAGAGATATTAAGATAACTAGTTAATGTTCTGCCCCACAGCCCAAATAAAAAATAATAATTTGTTTTTACCTATGCATCAAACTATACAAAATAACGAAATTAAGGTCATTCTAATCATGCTACTAAAAATCTTAAATGCATAAAAAATAAAGGTTTATTCATTGGATGTCTGCTGGTTAAAAGTCTTAGTTTTTGTTGTTATATAATCTACTGTAGTTATGAATTATGTATAACATACTTAAATACTAATCAACACTTTAATACACTACATTGCATACTTAAATAATTTAATAACTTGTATGTTACAAATAAATGTATTTTGTTGTATGTATATGTAAATCTTAACTCTTTTCATATTTCAGGAAAAATAATGGAAACTAAAATAGTATGCACATCAAGGATGTTTTGTAACAAACTAAAAAAGATAAAGTACCTTTTAAAAGGTGTTGTATTCCTCCCTGGAGAGGCTGGCCACTCTCCAGGGACTGACACATAAACCTTAAAATATACCGACCAAGGAGTTTGTGTTCCTTCCTGGGGAGTCTGGCCCCTTCTACATGAATTAGCAAAATACTCACAAGTTGGCATCTATAGTATCAAATTCATTAATCCTTAACACATTCAACAAAACTCTAGTATTAGGGAATATTTCAACAATTTCACTTACAATCAATGTCATTGTGCTGATTTTACATAACACTCCACAAATGCAGTTGTTTCTTCAAGTTGCGATAATGAAGCAAGTTACTTTTTCACTTCATGTTATGCACTTGTTTTCACTGATAATCAATGTCAAAATTCTGGTTGTACCTAATGTTCTGTGAATGCAGTGGTTTCTTCAGTTGTAAAAAAACAAGTTATTTCTTTAATTGTCTGCTACACACGTGTTCCCACTTACAATGTCAAACACTGATTTTACAAAATGTTCTGTGAATGCAGGATGTTCTTCAATTTGAATTCTAAGCAAGTAGTTTAATTTGGTGCTCTTCACTTGTTTTCACTTACAATCAATATCAAAATGGTGGTTTAACTAATGCTCTGTGAATGCAGGAGTTTCTTCAGTCATGAAAACTATGCACATCACTTCCTTAATTGGCTGCTTTGCATTGTTCTCACTGACATTCAATGAAAAATCACTGGTTTTACCAAATGCTTTGTGAATGTAGGTGGTTCCTCAGCTTTGAAAACAAACAAATTTCTCATTTAATTGCCTGCTACAAACTTGTTTTCACTTACAATCTAGGTCAACACGCTCTTTTTAACTAACACTGTGAATGCAGTAGTTTCTTCAGTTGTGAAAACTAAGCACATTACTTCTGTAATTGTCTGCTATGCCTTTGTTTTCACTTACAATCAATGTAGAAATACAGGTTTTACTTAACAGTCTGTGAATGTAGGAGTTTCTATAGTTTTGAAACAGCAAGTTCATGACTTAATTGCCTTCTACACACTTGTTTACACTTACAATCAATGTCAAACCATGGTGATACCTATTGCATTCGGTAAATGCAATCATTTCTTCACTTGTGAAAACTAAGCAAGCTACTTCTTTAATTGGCTGCTATTTGTTGATGTTCTCGAACAATGTCCATGAATATGGTGCCACGATGAGAAAAGATGAGAAAGAAATAACCGGGTTAGGGGACAGTCTATCCAAAGGGAGGGGAGCACTGCTGCATAAAACATCTTGGCTTTTATTTAGCTTTAAGACAAAGAAAATACTTGCGTGCATGTGCAAGTGTAATATATACATGAAGGTTTACATTTTACTAAAGTTAGCAAGATTTTAGTGTTTATAGTTCAGTTCTCTTTGTATTCCTGCATGTAATAGACCTTGTTAATCATTGTCTGACATATATCAGACACTCTCTTTGAAGCACAGAAGGCTACTCCACCAGGCTCCTACCAGATCTTATCTCAATGTCTTGAGACTAGAGATGCCTGTCTCCTACATTCCAAGGCAGCCTACATTCTGTCAGTTGTCATGGTGTTAAATTGAACTTCATCAGCAACACACTTGTTTTCACTTACAATCAATGTCAAAACACTGGTTTTATGCAATGTTCTGTGAATGAAGGAGGTCCTTCAGTTTTGAATTCTAAGCAAGTTACTTGTGTTATTTGCTGGTATTTATTTGTTCTCACTTACAATCAATGCCAAAACAATGGTTTTACCTATGGCTCTATGAATGCAGGAGGCCGTTCAGTTTTGAAAACTAAGCAAGATATTTGTATAATTGGCTGCTACACACATGTTTTCACCTACAATCAATGTCAAAATTCTGGTTTCACCTAATCCTTGTGAATGCAGTAGTTTCTTCAATTGTGAAAACTAAACAAGGCAATGTGAAAGCAGAAGTGATATATAACATTCTGTAAATGCAATTATTTCTTCATTTGTGAAAACTAAGCATGTTCCTTCTTTAATTGGCTGTTACACTGTTGTTTTCACTTACAATCAGAGTCAAACACTGGTATTATTTAACACTGTGACTGCAGGAGTTTCTTCAGTTTTGAACACTAAGCATGTTAATTGTTTAATTGGCTGCTACACACTTTTCTCATTTATAAGCATTGTGAAAATTCTGGTTTTACCTAATGCTCATTGAATGTTGCAGTTTCTTCAGTTGTAAAAACTAAGCAATTATTTCTTTAATTGGCTGCTATGCATTTGTTTTCACTTACAATCAATGTCAAAACACTAGTTATATGGAATGTTGTTTGAATGCAGGAGGTTCTTCAGTTTGAAATCTAAGAAAGTAGTTTAATTTGCTGGTATGCACTTCTTTTCACTTACAATCAATCTCAAAACCATGGTTTAACTAACGTTCTGGGAATACAGTAGTTTCTTCATTTGTGAACATTAAGGAAGTTATTTCTTTAATTGGCAACTACACACTTGTTTTCACTTACATTCCATATCAAAACATATGTTTGACCTAATGCTCTGTGAATGAAGGAGGTTCTTCAGTTTTGAAAATTAAGCAAGTTGCTTGTTTAATTGCCTGCTACACACTTGTTTTGACTTACAATCAATGTCAAAACACTGCCTTTACATAATGTTTGTGAATGCAGGGGGTTCTGATGTTGTGAAAAACTAGTCAATGTACTTGTATAATAGGATGCACTTCTCTAGGATGTCATGCACTTCTTTTCACTTACAATCAATGTCAAAACATTGATTTTACCTAAGGCTCTGTGAATGTAGGAGGTTCTTCAGTTTTCAAAACTAAGCAACTTACTTGTTTAATTGGTTGGTATGCACTTGTTTTCACTTACAATCAATGTCAATGTGCTGGTTTTACATGATACTCTAAGAATGCAGATGTTTTTTCAAGTTGTGAAAACTAAGCAAGTTACTTTTCCATTTCATGCTATGCACTATTTTTCACTTATAGTCAATGTGAAAATTGTGGTTGTACCTAATTCTCTGTGAATACAGTAGCTTCTTCCATTGTAAAAACTAAGCAAGTTACTTCTTTAAATGGCTACTATGCACATGTTTTCATTTACAATCAATGTCAAAACACTGGTTTTATGTAATGTTCTGTGAATGCCGGATGTTCTTCACTTTTGAATTCTAAGCAAGCTGTTCAATTTACTGCTATTCACTTGTTTTCTGTTACAATCAATGTCAAAATGGTGGTTTACCTAATGCTCTGTGAATGCAGGAGATACTTCAGTTGTGAAAAATAGACCCATTACTTCCTTAATTGACTGCTTTGTACTTTTCCTCACTTACAATCAATGAAAAAACACTAATTTTACATAACACTTTGTAAATGAAGGTGGATCTTCAATTTTGAAAACTAAGCAATTTTTCTCTTAGAAGTGCCTGCTACACACTTTTTTTCACTTACAATCAATGTCAAAATTCTGGTTTTACCTAATTGTCTTTGAATGCTGTAGTTGCTTCAGTTGTAAAAACTAAACAAGTTACTTTTGTAATTGGTTGCTATGCATATGTTTTAACTTAAAATCAATGTCAAAGCACTGGTTTTTGGAATGTTCTGTGAATGCAGGGTGTTCTTCATTTTTGAATTCCAACCAAGTAGCTTAATTTGCTGCACTTCCAGCCAATACTAAAAACCCTTTTTTACCTAAAGATCTGTGAATGAGGGAGTTTCATCAGTTTTCAAAAATTAAACAAGGTACTTGTTTAATAGGGTACTCTTCTCTTGTTTTCACTTATAATCAATGTCAAAATGGTGCTTTTACCTAATGCACTGACAATGCAGCTATTTCTTCACTTGTGAAAACTAGGCACGTTACTTTCTCAATAGGCTGCTTTACACTTGTTTTCACATACAATCAATGAAAAAGTCCTGGTTTTACCTAACACTCTGTGACTGTATTAGGTTCTTCAGTTTTGGAAACTAAACAATTTACTTTTTTATTTGGCTGCTAATGCACTTGTTTTAACTTAAAATCAATGTTAAAACACTGGTTATACCTAATGCACTGTGAATTTAGGAGATTCTTCAGGTTTGAAAACTAAACAATTTACTGTTTAATTGCCTGCTATACAATTGATTTCACTTATAATGCCAATATGTTGATTTTACCAGAAGAATGCAGTTATTTCTTCAGGTTGTGAAAACTAAGCAAGTTACTTTTTCTTTGGGAGCTATGCACTTGTTTCCACTTATAATCAATGACAAAACAGTGGTTTACCTAAATCTCTTGGAATGCAGTAGTTTCTTCATTTGAGAAAACTGAGCAATTTACTTCTTTAAATGAATGCTACATAATTGTTTTCACTTAAAGTCCATGGCAAATCAGTTGTGATACCTAGCATTCTGTGAGTGCAGTAGTTTCTTCATTTGTGTAAACTAAGCATGTTACTTCTTTAATTGGCTGCTATGCACTTGTTTTACTGTACAAACAAAGTCAAAACAATGGTTTTAACTAACATTCTGGGAATGAGGTAGTTTCTTCATTTATGGAAATATAAGGATGTTATTTCTTTAATTAGCTGCTATGTACTTGTTGTCCCTTACATTCAATAGCAAAACTCTGGTTTTACCTAATGCTCTATGAATGCAGTAGTTCCTTCAGTTTTGAAACCTAAGCAAGTTTCTTGTTTAATTGCCTGCTACACACTTCTTTTCAGTTAAATTCAATGTCAAAATGATGGTGTTATCTAATGCTCTGTGAATGCAGGAGTTTCTTTAGTAGTGAATAAAGAGCACATTAATTCCTTAATTGGCTGCTTTGCACTTATTCTCACAATCAATGAAAAAACACTGATTTTATGTAATGCTTTGTGAATGTAAGTGGTTATACAGTTTGGAAAATTATGCAAGTTACTTATTATATTTGCCTGCTGCACAATCTTTTCACTTACAATCAATGTCAAAGCACTGATTTTACATAGTGTTTTTGAATGCAGGAGGTTGTGATGTTTTCAAAAACTAATCCATATGCTTGTGTAATAGGATGCTATTCACTTGTTTTCACTTACAAACAATGACAAAATGTTGGTTTTACCTAGTAGTCTGTAAATGCAGGAGATTCTTTAGTTGTGAAAACTAAGCACATTACTTTCTTAATTGGATTCTTAGCAGTTGTTCTTACAATAAATGAAAAAAGAAAACACTGGTTTTACCAAATGGTTTGTGAATGCAAGTGCTTCTTCAGTTTTGAAAACTAAGCAAGTCACTCATTTAATTGCCTGCTTCACACTGCTTTTCACTTACAATCAATGTCAAAGCAGTGGTGTTGCCTAAGATTCTGTGAATGCAGTCATTTCTTCACGTGTGAAATCTAGGCACGTTACTTCTATATTTGTCTTCTTTGCACTTGTTTTCACATATACTCAAGGAAAAACCACTGGTTTCACTTAATGCTCAGTGAATGAAGGAGATTCTACAGTTTTGAAAAATTAAGCAAGGTACTTGTTTAATTTGATACTATTCACTTCTCATTTACAATCAATGAAAAAACACTGGTTTTTCCTTTGTGAATGTAAGCGGTTCTTCAGTTTTGAAAACTAAGCAAGTTACTCATTTAATTGCCTGCTACACAAATCTTTTAACATACAATAAATATCAAAGTGGTGGTTTTACCTAATGCTCTGTGAATGCCGGAGTTTCTTCAGTGTTGAAATATAGGCATGTTACATCTTTAATTGGTTGCTTTCCAATTGTTCTCACAATCAATGGAAAAACAGTGGTTTTACCTAATACTTTGTGAATGCAAGTGGTTCTTCACTTTTGAAAACCAAGCAAGTTTCTCATTTAATTGCATGCTTCATGCTTCTTTGAACTTACAATCAAAGTCAAAGGACTTGTTTTACCTAATGATCTGGGAATGCTATAGGTTATTCTGTTTTGAGTTCTAAGCAAGTTACTTGTGTTTATTGCTGGTATTATTTTGGAACTTACAATCAATTACAAAAACGTGTTTTTACCATGTTAGGTAAAACGTGGTTTTACCTAATGCTCTATGAATGCAGGAGGTCTTTTAGTTTTGAAAGCTAAGCAACTTACTTGCATAATTAGCTGTTTAGGCACGTATTTTCACTTATGCTTAATGTAGAATGCTCATTTTACCTAATAATTGTGAATGCAGTACTTTCTTCAGTTGTGAAAATGAAGCAAGTTACTTTTTCATTTGGTGCTATTCACCTGTTTTTACTTACAACCCATGTCAAAACCCTGGTTTTACCTAACATTCTGTGAATGAAGGAGGTTCTTCAGTTTTCAAAAATTAAGGAAGGTACGTGTTTAATAGGATACTATTCACTGACCAACAATTGTTTACCTAATGCTCTTCAAAAGAAGTAGTTTCATCATTTTGGAAAACTTAGCAATTTACTTCTTTAAATATCTGCCAATCCCTTGGTTTCACTTACAGTCAATGGCAAATCTGTTGTGATACCAAACACTCTGTGAATGCAGTAGATTCTGCAATTGTTAAAACTAAGCATGTTACTTCATTAATTTGCTGCTATGCACTTGTTTTAACTTACAACCAATGTCAAAATCAGGGTTTACTTAATATTCTGCAAATGCAGTAGATTCCTCATTTGTGAAAACTAAGGAAGCTATTTATGTAATTGGCTGCTATGCACTTGTTTTCACTTAAATTCAATATCAAAACCCTTGTTTGACCAAATGTTCTGTGAATGAAGGGGGTTTTTCAGTTTAGAAAAATAAGAAGTTGCTTCTTTCATTGCCTGCTACACACTTGTTTTCACTTACAATAACAGTCAAAACACTGGTTTTACCTAATGCTCTGTGAGTGCTTGAGGTTCATCAGTTTTGAATTCCAACCAAGTAGTTTAATTTGCTGGAATGCACGTATTTTCCCTTACAACCAAGGTCAAAACCCTCCTTTTACCGAATACTCTGAATGAAGGAGGTCTTCAATTTTCAAAAATTAAACAAGGTACTTGTTTAATTGGATTCTATTCACTTCCTCTCACTTAAAATCAATGAAAAACACAGGCTTTACCTTTGTGGATATAAGTTGTTCTTTAGTTTTGAAAACTAAGCAAGTTATTCATTTAATAGCCTGCTACCCACTCTTTTTCAATTAAAATCAATGTCAAAATGGTGGTTTTACCAAGTGCTCTGTGAATGCAGGAGTTTCTTCAGTTGTGAAAACAAGGAACATTGTTTTCTTAGTTGGCTGCTTTGCACTTGTTCTCACAATCAATGAAAAACACTGGTTTTACCTAATGCTTTATGAATGTTAGTGGTTCTTCAGTTTGGAAACCAATGCAAGTTACTCATGTAATTGCCTGCTGCACAATTTTTTCACTTGAAATCAGTGTCAGAGCAGTGGTTTTACCTAATTATCTGTGAATGCAGTAGGTTATTCTGTTTTGAATTCTAAGCAATATACTTGTGTTATTTGCTTGTATTTATTCTCACTTACAATCAAGGCCAAATTGGTGGTTTAACTAATGCTCTATCAATGCAGGAGGTTCTTCAGGTTTAAAAACTAAGCAAGTTACTTGTTCAATTTGCTGCTATACACTTGTTTTCACTTACTGCATCAGCATGCTGGTTTTACTGTATACGCTGAGAGTGCAGTTGATTCTTCAAGTTGTGAAAATTAAGCAAGTTTCTTTTTCATTGCATGCTATGCACTTGTTGTCACTTACAATCAAAGACAAAACAGTGGTTTACATAACAGTCTTGGATAGCAGTAGTTTCTTCAGTTGGGAAAACCAAGTAATTTACTTCTTTAAATGATTGCTATGCACTTATTTTCACTTACATTCAATGACAAATCAGTTCTGATACATAACACTCTGTGAATGCAGAAGTTTCTTCAGTTGTGAAAACTAAGCATGTTACTTCTCTATTTAGTTGCTATGCACTTGTTTTCATTTACAATCAATGTAGAAGTACATGTTTTTCTTAATGGTCTGTGAATGTATTAGTCACTATAGTTTTGAAAACTAAGGAAGTTCTTGGTAGATTTGCCTGCTACACACTTGTTTTCACTTGCCATCAATATCAAAGCTGGGGGGATACACAACATTCTATGAATGCAGTCATTTCCTCACTTGTGAAAACTAAATAACTTCCTTCTATATTTGGCTGCTATGCACTTGTTTTCACTTACAATTAGTGTCAATAACTGGTTTTACCTAACACTCTGTGAATGTAGGAGGTTCTTCAGTTTGGAAACTAAGCAGTTTCTTTGTTTATTTGGCTGCTATGAACTTCTTTTCACTTACAATCCATTTCAAAACGCTGGTTTTCCCTAATAGTTGTGGATAGAGTAGTTTCTTCAATGTGAAAACTAAGCAAGTCATTGTCAAAGCAAAAGTGATACATAACATCCTGTAAATTCAATCATTTCTTCATTTGTGAAAACAAAGCAATTTGATTCTTTAATTGGCTGTTACACACTTGTTATCACTTACAATCCATATCAAACAATGGTTTTCCTACTATTGTGAATGCAGGAGATTCTTCATTTTTGAACACTAAGCAAGTTACTTGTTTAATTGTCTGCTATTCACTTGGTTTCATCAATGACAAAATTCTGGTTTTACCTAATGCTCTTTGAATGCTGTACTTTCTTCATTTGTAAAAAAAATAAGAAATTACTCATTTAATTCACTGTTATGCACTTGTTTTCACTTACAATCAATGAAAAACACTGGTATTACTAAAGCTTTGTGAATGAAGGTGGTTCTTCAGTTTTGAAAACGAAGAATGTTTCTCATTTAATTGCCTTCTACACACATGTTTTCACTTACAATCAATGTCAGAACAGTGGTAATACATAACATTCTGGAAATGCAATCATTTCTTCACTTTTGAAAACTGAGCAAGTTATTTCTTTAATTGGCTACTATGCACTTGTTTTCACTTACAATCAATGTCAAAACACTGGTTTTAAGTATTGTTCTGTGAATGCAGGATTTTCTTCATTTTTTAATTCAAAGAAAATTACTTGTGTTATTTGCTGGTATTTATTTCTTCTCAGTAACATTCAATGCCAAAAACATTAGGTTTTACCTAATGCTCTATGAATGCACGTGGCCTTTCAGTTTAGTAAATTAAGCATATTATTTGTATAATTGGCTGTTATGCATTTGTTTTCACATACAATTAATGTCAAAGTTCTGGTTTTACTTAATACTTGTGAATGCAATAGTCACTTCTGCGTGAACACTTAGGAAGTCACTGTCAAAACAGAAGTGATACATAACATTCTGTAAATGCAATCATTTCTTCATTTGTGTAATCTAAGCAACTTACATCTTTAATTGGCTGTTACACAATTGTTTTCACTTATAATCAATGTCAAATCACTGGTTTTACCTAACACTGTGAATGCAAGTGGTTCTTCAGTTTGAACACTAAGCAAGTTCCATGTTTAATTGGCTGCTACGCTTTTCTTTGCTTTTACAATCAATGTCATAATTCTGGTTTTACAAATTGCCCTTTGAATGCTGTAGTTTCCTCAGTTGTAAAAACTAACAATTACTTCTGTAATTGGCTGCTTGCACTTACAATAAATGTCAAAACACTGGTTTTATGGAATTTTCTGTGAATGCATGAGGTACTTCAGTTTGAATTCTCAGCAAGTAGTTTAATTTGCTCTTATGCCATTGTCATCACTTGCAACCAATGTCAAAACCATGGTTTACCTACAGTTGTGGGAATGCAGTATTTCCTTCATTTGTGAAAACTAAGGAAGTTATTCATTTAATTGGCTGCTATGCATTTGTTAACACTTACATTCAATATCAAAACACTGGCTTGACCTATTACTCTGTGAATGAAGGAGGTTCTTCAGTTTAGAAAACTAAGCAAGTTTCTTGTTTAATTGCCTGCTATGAACTGTTTTTCACTTACAGTGAATGGCAAATCAGCTGTGATACCTAAAACCCTGTGAGTGCAGTAGTTTTTTAGTTGTGAAAACTAAGCATGTTACTTCATTAATTACAATGCACTAGTTTTCACTTTCAATCGATATAGAAGTACAGGTTTTACTTAATGATCTGTGATTGTATGTGATCCTACAGTTTTGAAAACTAAGCAAGTTCACGGCTTCATTGTCTGCTACACACTTGTGTTCACTTACAATGAATGTCAATTTAGTGGTGACACATAACATCCTGTAAATGCAATCATTCTTCACTTGTGAAAACTAAGCAAGTGATTTCTTTAATTGGCTGTTACACACTTTTTTCACATACAATCAATGTCAAAATTCTGGTTTTATGTATGCTCTTTGAATGGTGTAGTTTCCTTAGTTGGAAAAATTAAGCAAGGTACTCCTTTAATTCGCTGCTATGCACTTGTTTTAACTTACACTGATTGTCAAAACACTGGATTTAAATTATATTCTTTGAATGGAGGATGTTCTTCAGTTATGAATTCCAAGCAACTTTTTAAATTTGCTGCTATGAACTTGTTTTCACTTACAATTGTCAAAAGCCTGGCTTTTCCTAATGCTCTGTGAATGAAGAAGGTTCTTCAGTTTTCAAAAATTAAGCCATGTACTTGTTTAATAGGATACTATTCCCTTGGCTTCACTAACAATCAATGTCAAAATGGTTGGTTTACTTAACAATCTGTGAGTGCAGGGGCTTCATCAGTTGTGAAAAACAGACACTTTACTTCCTTAATTGGCTGCTTTGCACTTTTTCTCACTTACAATCAATTAAAAACACAGGTTTTATCTAACACTTTGTGAATGTACATGGTTCTTCAGTTTTGAAAACTGAACAAGTTACTCCTTTAATTTCCTGCTTCACACTTGTTTACACTTACTATCAATGTCAAAACACTGGTTTTGCCTAATGCTCTGTGAATGAGATAGCTTCTTCAGTTTTGAAAATTAAGCAAGTTACTTGTTTAATTAGCTGCTATGCACTTGTTTTCACTTACAATGTCAGTATGCTGGTTTTACCTAATACTCTGAGAATGTCGTTGTTTATAAAGTGGTGAAAACTAAGCTAGTTGGTTTTTCATTCTGTGCTATGCATTCTTTTACACTTACTATCAATGATGAAACAATGCTTTTCTTAATGTTCTTGGAATGCAGTAGTTTCTTCGTTGGAAAACTAAGCAATTTACTTCTTTAAATGACTGCTGCACACTTATTTTCACTTTCAGTCAATGACCAACCATTTGTGATACTTAACACTCTGACATTGCAGTGATTTTTTCTGTTGTGAAAACTAGCACGTTATTTCTTTAATTGGAGGCTATACTCTTGTTTTCACTTACAATCAATGTAGAATAGAAGCTTTACTTAAAGGTCTGTGAATGTAGGAGTCGTTATAGTTTTGAAAACTAAGCAAGTTCATGGCTCAATTTCTGCTACACACTTGTTTTCACTTACGGTCAATGTCATAGCAGTGGTGATACATAACATTATATGAATGCAGTCAATGCTTCCTTTGTGAAAGCTGAATGAGTTCCTTATTTAATTGGCTGCTTTGCACTTCTTTTCACATACAATTAATGTCAATAACTGGTTTTACCAAATTATCTGTGACTGTAGGACTATGTTTGGTTTTGAAAGCTAAGCAGTTTATTTGTTTATTTGGCTGCTATGCACTTGTTTTCACTTTCAATCAATGTCAAAACCTGGTTTTACCTAATACTTGGGAATGAAGTAGTTTCTTCTTTGTGAAAATTAAGCAAGTCACTGTCGAATCAGAAGTGATACATAATATTTTGTAAATGCAATCATTTCTTCATTTGTGAAAACTAAACAATTTACATATTTTCTTGGCTGTTCCACATTTGTTTTCACTTACAATCAATGTCAAACACTGGTTTTACCTAACACTGTGAATGCAGGATGTTGCTCAGTTTTAAACACTAAACAAGTTACTTGTTTAATTGGCTCATATGCCCTTGATTGCACTTACCATCAATGTCACATTTTTGGATTAACATAATGCTCTTTGAATTCTGTAGTTTCTTCATTTGTAAAAACTAAGGAATTACTTCTTTAATTGGCTGCTATGCTCTTGTTTTCACTTACAATCAATGAAAAACACTGCTTTTACCAAAGGGTTTGTGAATGTAGGTGGTTCTTTGCTTCTGAAAACTAATCAAGAGTCTCATTTAATTTTCTGCTACACACTTTTTTCACTTACAATCAATGTCAAAGCAGTGGTGATACATAACTTTCTATAAATACAATCATTTCTTCACTTGAGAAACCTTAGCAAGCTACTTCTTTAATTGGCTGATAAACACTTTTTTAACTTACGATCAATGTCAAAACACTGGTTTTATGTAATCTTCTGTGAATGCAGGTGGTTCTTCAGTTTTGAATTCTAAGCAAGCTGTTTGTGTTATTTGCTGGCATTTATTTGTTCTCACTTACAATCAATGCTAAAAATGTTATTTTACCAAACATTCTATGAATGCAGGAGGCTTTTCAGTTTTGAAAAGTAAGCAAGTTCCTCATATAATTGGCTGCTACACACTTCTTTTCACTTAAAATCATTGTCAAAATTCTTGTTTTACCTAAAACTTTTGAATGCAGTAGTTTCTTCAGTGTGAAAACTAAGGAAGTCACTGTCAAAGCAAAAGTGACACATACAATTCTGTGAATGCAATCATTCTTCTTTTGGGAAATTGAAGCAAGTTACTTCTTTAATTGGCTGTTACACACTTATTTTCACTTACAATCAATGTCAAAACATTGGTTTTACCTAATATTGTAATGCAGAGGTTTATTCAGTTTTGAACACTAAACAAGGTACTTGTTTCATTGGCTGCTACACACTTGCTTTCACTTACAATCTATGTCAAAATTCTGGTTTTACCTAAAGTTCTTTGAATGCTGTAGTTTCCTCAGTTGTAAAACTAAGCTATTACTTGTTTAATTGGCTGCTACACCTTTTTTTCATTTACAATCAATGTCAAAGCAAGGGTTTTACCTAAAGTTCTGGGAGTGCAGTAGTCCCTTCATTTGTGAAAATTAAGGAAGTTATTTTTAAAGTGGTTGCTATGCATTTGTTTTAACTTACAATCAGTGTCAAAGCATTGGTGATACATAAGATTCTGTGAATGCATTCATTTCTACACTTGTGAAAACAAAGCAAGTCCTTGTTGACTGCTATGCACTTGTTTTCACATACAATAAATGTAAAAACATTGGTTTTATCTAACTCTCTGTGAATGTAGGAGGTTCTTCAGTTTTGAAAACTAAGCAATTTACTTGTTCATTTGGCTGCTATGCACTTGTTTTCACTTACAATCAATATCAAAACACTGGTTTTACCCAATGCTCTGTGAATGCAGAAGATTCTTCAGTTTTGTAAACAAAGGAAGTTACTTGTTTAACTGGCTGCTATGCACTTGTTTTCAGTTAAAAAGTCAGTATGTTGATTTTACCTAATGCCCTTAGAATATAATTGTTTTTTCAAGTTGTGAAAACTAAGCAATTTACTTTTTCATTGGTTGCTATGCACATGTTTTCACTAACAGTCAATGTAGAAGTACAGGTTTCACTTAATGGTCTGTTAATGTAGGCGTCTCTATAGTTTTAAAAACTATGCAAGTTCATGGTTTATTGCCTGCTACACACTTGTTTTATTTGCAATCAATGTCAAAATGGTTGTTTCCATTACACTCTGTGAATGCAGAAGTTTCTTCAGTTTCAAAAAAACCACATTACTTCCCTAATTGGCTGTTTGCATTTGTTCTCAATTACAGGCATTGAGAAAACATTGGGTTTAACCTAATGTTGTTTGAACGTAGGTGGTCCTTCAGTTTTGAAAACATAGCATGTTTCTAATTTAGTTGCCTGCTACACACTTGTTTTCACTTAAAATCAATGTCAAAGCAGTGGTGATACATAACATTCTATGAATGCAGTCGTTTCTTCACTTGTGAATACTAAGTGAGTTCCTTCTTTAATTGGTTGCTATGCACATGTTTTCTCTTACAATTAATGTCAATACACTGGTTTTAACTAATCCTGTGAATGATGGAGTTTCTTCAGTTTTGAACACCAAGGAAGTTCCTTCTTTATTTGGCTGATACACAGTTATTTTCACTTACAATCAATGTCAAAATTTTGGTTTTACCTAATGCTCTTTGAATGCTGTTGTTTCTTCAGTTGTAAAAACTAAGCAATTACTTTTTCAATAGGCTGTTATGCCCATGTTTTCACTTACAATCAAGGTCAAAACACTGGTTTTACAGGATGTTCTGTGAATGCAGGAGGTTCTTCAGTTTGAATTCTAGGCAAGTAGTTTAATTTGCTGGTAAGCCCTTGTTTTCACTTAAACCAATGTCAAAACCAAGATATACCTAACATTCTTGGAATGCAGTAGTTGCTTCATTTGTGAAAACTAAGAAAGCTATTTATTTAATTGGCTGCTACACACGTGTTTTCACTTACATTCAAAATCAAAACACTTGTTTGAACTAATGCTCTCTGAACAAAGGAGGTTCT
The DNA here is from genome assembly GCA_029593785.1 of Cabassous unicinctus. Taxonomy (NCBI): domain Eukaryota; kingdom Metazoa; phylum Chordata; class Mammalia; order Cingulata; family Chlamyphoridae; genus Cabassous; species Cabassous unicinctus. Next base: position 16,265 of record JAQZBX010000064.1, on the reverse strand, counting down.
TCAGTTTTGAAAACTAAGCAAGATTCTTGTTTTATTGCCAGGTACACACTTGTTTTCACTTAAAACAATATGAAAACACTGGGTTTACCTAATGCTCTCTGAATGTAGGTGGTTATTCCGTTTTGGAAAGTAAGCAAGTTACTTGTTTAATTGACTACTATGCACTTATTTTCACTAACAATCAATGGTAATGTCCAGCGTTTACATAATACTCTAAAAATGTAGTTGTTTCTTCAAGTTGTGAAATTAAGCAATTTACTTTTCATTTCTTCCTATGCTCTTATTTCAACTGATAATCAATATCAAAATTCTGGTTTTACCTAATGTTCTGTGAATGCAGTAATTTCTTCAGTTGTAAAAACAAAAAAGTTATTCCTTTAATTGTCTCCTATGCACGTGTTTTCATTTACAATGTCAGAACACTGGTTTGATGTAATGTTCTTTGAAGGCAGGATGTTCTTCAATTTGAATTTTAAGCAAGTAGTTTAATTTCCTGGTATTCACTTGTTTTCAGTTAAATCAATGTCACAATGGTGATATTTCCTAATGCTCTGTGAATGTAGGAGTTTCTTCAGTTGTGAAAATTAGGCACATAACTTCCTTAATTGGCTGCTTTGCAATTGCTCTCACTTACAATCAATGAAAAAACACTGGCTTTACCTAACACTTAGTGAATGTAGATCGTTCCTCAGTTTTGAAAACTAAGCAAGCTTCACATTTATTTGCCTGCTGCACACTTGTTTTCACTTACAATCAATGTCAAAACACTCATTTTACCTAAAGCTCTGTGAATGTAGGAGGCTCTTCAGTTTTCAAAACTAAGCAACTAATTTGTTTAATTGTCAGATATGCACTTGTTTTCAATTTCAATCAATGTCAATATGCTGGTTTTACATAATACTCTAAAAATGCAGTTGTTTCTTCAAGTCATGAAAACTAAGCAAGTTAATTTTCATTTTATGCTACGTGCTTTTTTCACTTATAATGAATGTCAAAATTCTGGTTGCGCCTAATTCTCTGTGAATGCAGTAGCTTCTTCAGTTGTAAAAACTAAGCAAGTTACTTCTTTCATTGGCTACTATGCACGTGTTTTCATTTATAATCAATGTCAAGACACTGGTTTTACGCAATGTTCTGTGAATGCAGGATGTTCTGAAATTTTAAATTATAAGCAAGTAATTTAATTTGCTGCTATTCACTTGTTTTCAGGTACAATCAATATCAAAATGGTGTTTTAACCTAATGCTCTGTGAATGCTGGAATTTCTTCACTTGTGAAAATTAGTTACTATCTTAATTGGCTGCTTGCACTTGTTCCCATTTACAAACAATGAAAAATACACTGGTTTTACTTAACACTTTGTGATTGAAGATGGATCTTCAATTGTGAAAACTAAGCAAGTTTCTCATATAATTGCCTGCTACAACCTTGTTTTCACTTACAATTAATGTCCAAGGAGTGGCCATAAATGCAATCATTTCTTCACTTGTGAAAACTAGGCATGTTACTTCCTCAATTGGCTGCTTTGCACTTGTTTTCACATACAATCAAGGAGAAGCCCTGGTTTTACCTAATGCTCTGTGAATGTAGGAGGTTCTTCAGTTTTGAAAACTAAGCAATTTACTTTTTTATTTGGCTGCTATGCACATGTTTTCAGTAACAATGTCAATATGCTGGTATTACCTAATACTCTGAAAATGCAGCTGTTTTTTAAGTTCTGAAAACTAAGCAAGTTACTTTTTCAATGGGTGCTAGGCACATGTTTTCACTTACAATCAATGTCAAAATGGTGATTTTTACCTAACACTCTATGAATGCAGGAGTTTCTTCACTGTTGAATACCCAGCTTGTTACTTCCTTAATTGGCTGTTTGCAATTGCTCTCACTTTCCCATGATGAAATTACACTGGGTTTAACCTAACACTTTGTGAATGTAGGTGATACTTCAGTTTTGAAAAGTAAGCAAATTTCTAATTATTTGCTGGTTACACATTTGTTTTCACTTACAATCAATATCAAAGCAGTTGTGATACATAACATTTTATGAATGCAGTCATTTCTTCACTCATGAAAACTAAGTAAGTTCCTTGTTTAATTGGCTGCTATGGACTTCTTTTCACTTACAATTTAATGTCAATACACTGGTGTTACCTAATGCTCTGTGAATGCAGTATTTCTTCATTTGTGAAAACTAAGGAAGTTTTTCTTGAATTGACTGCATTGCAATTGTTTGCCTTACATTCAATATCAAAACACTTGTTTGACCTAATGCTCTGTGAATGAAGGAGGTTCTTCAGTTTTGAAAACTAAGTATGTTGCTTATTTAATTTTCTGCTACAGACTTGTTTCACTTAAAATCATAGTCAAAACACTGGTTTTATCAAATGATTTTGAATGAAGAATGTTGATCAGTTTTCAAAAATTAAGCAAGGTACTTGTTTAATAGGATCCTTTTCATTTGTTTTCACTTACAATCAATGTCAAAATGGTGGTTTTACCTAACACTCTGAGAATGCAGTCATTTCTTCACTTGTGATAACTAGGCTTGTTACTTCCTTCATTGGCTGCTTTGCACTTGTTTTCATATACAATCAATGAAAACATACTGGTTGTACCTAATGCTCTGTGAATGTAGGAGATTCTTCAGTTTTGAAACCTAAGCATTTTACTTGATTATTTGGCTGCTATGCACTTGTTTTCAATTACAATCAATGTTAAAACACTGATTTTACCTAATGCTCTGTGAAAGCAGAAGGTTCTTTAGTTTTGAAAATTAAGCAAGTTATTTTTTAATTGGCTGCTATGCACTTGTTTTCACTTACAATGTCAATATGCTGGTTTTTCCTAATACTCTAAGAATGCAGTTGTTTCTTCAATTTATGAAAACTAAACAAGTTACTTTTTCATTGGGTGCTATGCACTTGTTTCACTTACAATGATAAATTGTGGTTTTACCTAATGTTCTGTGAATGCAGTAGCTTTTCAGTCATGAAAACAAAGGAAGTTATTTATTTAATTGGCTGTTATGTACTCGTTTTCACTGATATTCAGTATCAAAACACTGATTTTATCTAATGCTCTGTGTATAGAGGAGGTCCTTCAGTTTAGAACAATAAGCAAGTTACTTGATTAATTGGCTTCTCCACACTTGTTTTCACTTACAATCAATGTAAAAATCCTGATTTTACCTAATGCTCTTTGAATTCTGTAGTGTCTGCGGTTTAAAAACTAAGCAATTATTTCTTTAAATGGCTGCTCTGCACTTGTTTTCACTTACATTCAATATCAAAACATTGGTTTGACCTAATGTTCTGTCAATGAAGGAGGTTCTTCATTTTGAAAACTAAGCAAATTGTTTGTTTAATTGCCTGTATGCACTTGTTTTCACTTGCAGTCAATGGCAAATCAATTGTGGTATGTAACACTCTGGGAATGCAGTAGTTTCTTCAGTTGTGAAAACTAAGCACATTACTTCTTTAATTGCGAAGCACTTGTTTTCACTTAGAATCAAACTAGAAGTACCGGTTTTACTTAATGGTCTGTCAAGGTAGGGGTTTCTATAGTTTTAAAAAGTAAGGAAGCTCATGGCTTAATTGCCTGGTAAACACTTGTGCTTACTTAAAATCAATGTCAAAGCAGTGGTGATACATAACATTCTGTAAATGCAATCATTCTTTTACTTGTGAAAATAAAGCAAGTTACTTCTTTAATTGGCTATTGCACACTTGTTTTCACTTTCATCACACTGGTTTTAACTAATGCTGTGAATGCAGTAGTTTCTTTATTTGTTTAAACTAAGCACATTACTTCTAAAATTGGCTGCTACACACTTGTTCTCACTTACAATCAATATCAAAACACTGGTTTTACATAATGTTCTGTGAAATCAGGTGGTTCTTCATTTTTGAATTCTAAGTAAGTTACTTGTGTTATTTGCTGGTATTTATTTTTTTCTCACTTGCAATCAATATCAAAACAGTGGTTTTACCTATGACTCTATGATTCAGGAGGCATTTCAATTTTGAAATCTAAGCAAGATATTTGTATAATTTGCTGCTACACACTTGTTTTCACTTACAATCTATGTCAAAATTCTGGTTTTACCTCATACTTGTGAATGCAGTTATTTATTCACTTGTGAAAACTAAGCAAGTCAATGTCAAAACAGAAGTGATACATAATATTCTGTAAATGCAATAAATTCTTCATTTGGGAAAACTAAGCAAGTTACTTCTTTATTTGGTAATTACACTTCTTTTCAGTTAAAATCAAGGTCAAAACTCTGGTATTACCTAACATTGTGAATGCAGGAGTTTTTCAATTTTGTACACTAAGCAAGTCACTTGTTTAATTAGCTTCTATGCACTTGGTTTCACTTAAGATCAATGTCAAAATTATGCTATTACTTAATGTTCTTTGAATGCTGTAGTTTCTTCAGTTGTAAAAGCTAAGCAATTACTTCTTTACTTGGCTGCTACACACTTCTTTTCATTTACAATCAATTTAAAAACACTGGTTTCATGGAATGTTCTGTGAATGCAGGAGGTTCTTCAGTTTGAAATCAAAGAAAGTAGTTTTAGTTGCTGTATGCACTTGATTTCAATTACAACCAATCTTAAAAACATGGTTTAACTAAAGTTCTGAGAATGCAGTAGTTTATTCATTTGAGAAAACTAAGCAAGTTCCTTGATTAATTGCCTGATAAAAACTTGTTTTCACTTACAATCAATATCAAAACACTGGTTTTACCTAATTCTCTGTGAATGTATGAGGTTCTTCAGTTTTGAAAACTAAGCAAGTAGGTTGTTTAATTGGGTGTTATGCACTTGTTTTCACTTATAATGTCAGTATGCTTGTTTTACCTAATAAGCTGAGAATGCAGTTGTTTCTTCAAGTTGTGAAAACAAAATGAATTATTTTTTCATTGGCTGCTATGCATTTGTTTTCACTTACAATTAATGACCAAACAATGGTTTGCCTAATGCTCTTTGAATGCAGTAGTTTTTTCAGTTGGGAAACTAAGCAATTTACTTGTTTAAATGAATGCTACATACTTGTTTTCACTTTCAGTCAATGGCAAATCAGTTGTGACACTAACATTCTGAGAATGCAGCTGTTTCTTCATTTGTGAAACGTAAGGATGTTATTTCTTTAACTGGATGCTATGCATTTGTTTTCCATTACTTTCAATATCAAAACACTGGTTTTACCTAATGCTCTGTGAATGCAGGAAGTCTTTCAGTTTTGAAAACTAAGCAATTTACTTGTTTAATTGCCTGCTACACAATTCTTTTCACTTATAATCAATGTAAAATGATGGTGTTAATTAATGCTCTGTGAATGCAAGATTTTCTTCAGTTGTGAAAATTGGACACATTTCTTCCTTAATTGGCTGCTTACACTTGTTCTCACAATCAATGAAAAAAACAATGGTTTTACCTAATGCTTTGGGAATGTAAGTGGTTCTTCAGTTTTGAAAACTAATCAAGTTACTCATTCAATTGCCTGTTTCACACCTATTTTCACTTATAATCAATGTCAAAGCAGTAGTGATACATAAGATTCTGAGAATGCAGTCATTTCTTCACTTGGGAAAACCAAGCAAGTCCTTGTTTAATTGGCTGCTATGCACTTGTTTTCACATACAATAAATATCAAAACACTGGTTTTACCTAAGGCTCTGTGAATGTAGGAGGTTCTTCAGTTTTGAAAATTAAGCTAATTACTTCTTTATTTTGGCTGCTTTGGCCCTTGTTTTCACTTACAATCTATGTCAAAACACTGGTTTTAGCTAATGCTTTGTGAGTGCATGATGTTCTTTAGTTTTGAATTCCAAACAAGTAGTTTAATTTGCTGCTATGCACTTGTTTTCACTTACAAGAAATGTCAAAACCCTGGTTTTACCTAACACTCTGTGAATGAAGGAGGTTATTCAATTTTCAAAAATTAAACAAGGTACTTGTTAATAAGATACTATTCAGTTCTTCTCACTTTCAATCAATGAAAATACACTGGTTTTTCCTTTGTGAATATGTGGTTCTTCAGTTTTGAAATCTAAGCAAGTTACTCATTTCATTGCCTGCTACACACATCTTTTCACTTATAATCAATGTCAAAATGGAGGTTTTTCCTAATGCTCTGTGAATACAGGAGTTTCCTCAGTTGTGAAATCTAGGCATGTAATTTCCTTAATTGGCTGCTTTGAATTTGTTTTAACAATAAATGAAAAAACACTGGTTTTACCTAACACTTTGTGAATGTAAGTGGTTCTTTAGTTTGGAAATCAATGCAAGTTTCTCATTTGATTGCATGCTGCACACTTCTTTTCACTTACAGTGTCAAAATCCTGTTTTTGCCTAATTCTCTGTGAATACAGTACGTTCTTCAATTTTGGAAACTAAGCAAGTTACTTGCTTAATTGGCTGCTATACATTTGTTTTCACTTACAATGTCAATATCCTGGTTTTACCTCATATGCTCGGAATGCAGTTATTACTTCAAGTTGTGAAAACTAAGCAAGTTACTTTTCATTGTGTGCTATGCATTTGTTTTCATTTACAAAAACAAAACAATGTTTTACCCAAAGCTCCTGGAATGCAGTAGTTATGTCAGTTGGTAAAATTAACAATATTATTCTTTAAATCAAAGCTATGTACTTCTTTTCCATTACAGTCAATGGCAAATCTGTTTTGATACCTAACACTCTGTGAATGCAGTAATTTCTTCAGTTGTGAAAACTAAGCAGGTTACTTCTTTAATTAGGTGCTATGCAATTGTTTTAACTTACAACAAATGTCAAAACCATGGTTTTAACTAAAATTCTGGAAATGCAGAAGTTTCTTCATTTGTGAAAACTAAGAAAGTTATTTCTTTAACTGGCTGTTACATACTTGTTTCAGTTACATTCAATATCAAAACACTTGTTTGACCAAAGACTCTGTGAATGAAGGTGCTTTTTCAGTGTTGAACACTAAGCAAGTTGCTTTCTTAACTGCCTGCTGCACTCTTGTTTTCACTTACAATCAGTGTCAAAACACTGGCTTTACATAATGTTCAGTGAAAGCAGGATTTTATTCAGGTTTTAATTACAAGCAAGTAGTTTACTTTGCTGCTATATCCTTGTTTTCACATACAATCAATGTAAAAACCCTGGTTTTACCTAACTCTCTGTGAATGAGGAGGTTCTTCAGTTTACAAAAATTAAGCAAGGTACTTTTTAAATAGGATTCTATTCACTTGCTTTCACTTACAATCAATTTCAAAATGGGGGTTTACCTAATGCTTTTAGAATACAGTCACATCTTCACTTCTGAAAACTAGGCACCTTAATTCCTTAATGGGCTGCTTTACACCTGTTTTCACATACAATTTACAAAAAATCACTGGTTTTACCTAATGTTCTGTGAATGTAGGACGTTCTTCAGTTTTGAAAACTAAGCAATTTATTTATTTAATTGCCTGATACACACTTCTTTACACTTACAATAAAAATCAAAACAGTGATTTTACCTAATGCTATGTGACTGCATGAGGTTCTTCAGCTTTGAATTACAAGCTGTAGTTTAATTTGCTTTTATGCTCTTGTTTTCCCTTAACCAATGAAAAAACTGCTTTTGACTTATATTCTGTGAATGGAAGTGGTTATTCAATTTTCAAAAATTAAGCAATATAATTGTTTAATAATATACTATTTCCTAATTCTCACTTACAATCAATGAAAAAAGAGTTTTACCTTTGTGAATGTAAGTGGTTCTTCAGTTTGGAAAACAATGCATATTACTCATTAAATTGCCTGTTGCACACTTCTTTTCTCTTACAATGTCAAAGCACTGGTTTTACCAAATGCTCTGTGAATGCAGTAGATAATTCTGTTTTGGATTCTAAGAAAGTGACTTGAATTATTTGCTGGTTTTTATTTTTACTTCCAATCAATGCCAAAACAGTGGTTTTACCTAATTCTCTATGAATGCAGGAGATCTTTCAGTACTGAAAACCAAGCAAGTTATTTGTATAAGTGGCTGTTATGTACTCTAACTTACAGTCAATGTCAAAATGCTGGTTTTACCTAAAACTTGTGAATGCAGTAGTTTCTTCAGTTGTGAAACCTAAGCACATTACTTTTTCATATGGTGCTATGCACTTGTTTTCACTTACAACCAATGTGAAAACCCTGGTTTCTCCTATTGGTTTTTGAATGAAGGTGGTTCTTCAGTTTTCTAAAATCAAGGAAGGTGTTTATTTAATAGGATACTATTCACTTGTTTTTAAATGCACTCAGTGTCAAAATGGTGGGTTTACATAACTCTCTGTAAATGCAGGAGTTTCTTTAGTTGTGAAAACTTGGCACATTACTTCCTTAATTGGCTGCTTTGCACTTGTTATCACAATCAAAGAGTAAATACTGGTTTTACCTAACAATTTGTGAATATAAGTGGTTCTTCAGTTTGGAAAACTATGATGTTACTCCATTAATTACCTACTGCACACTTCTTTTAACTTAAAATCAATGCCAAAGAACTGGTTTAACCTAATGTTCTGTGAATGCCACAGGTTATTCTGTTTTGAATTCGAAGCAAATTACTTGTGTTATTGCCTGGTATTTATTGTCACTTACAATCAATGCCAAATCAGTGCTTTTACCTAATGCTTTTTGAATGCAGGAGGTCCCTCTGTTTTGAAAACTAAGCAAGTTACTTGTTTAATTGGTTGATATACATTTGTTTTCACTTACAATGTCAATATGCTGGTTTTTACATAATTTGCTGAGAATGCAGTTGTTTCTTAAAGTTGTGAAAACTATGCAAGTTACTTTTTCATTGGGTGCTATGCATTTGTTTTCACTTAATATCAATGACAAAACAATAGCTTACTTACACTCTTTGAATGCAGTAATTACTTCAATTGAGAAAACTAAGCAATTTGCTTCTTTAACTTAATGCTACACACCTGTTTTCACTTACAGTCAATGTCAAAACAGTGGTGATACCAACACTCTTTGATGCAGTAGTTTCTTCAGTTGTGAAAACTAAACATGTCACTTCTTTAATTGGCTGCAATTCACGTGTTTTAACTTACAACCAATGCCAAAACCATCGTTTTACCAAGTGTTCTGGGAATGCAGTACTTTCTTCATTTGTGAAAACTCAGTTATTTCTTTAGTTGGCTTTGATGTACTTGTTTTCACTTACATTCAATATCAAAACACTTGTTTGACATAATGCTTTATGAAAAAAGGAGGTTCTTCAGTTTTGAAAACTAAGCTACTTGCTTGTTTAATTGCCTGCTACACACTTGTTTTCACTTTCAATCAGTGTCAAAACCTTGGTTTTTCCTAATGTTCTGTGAATGCATGAGGTTCTTCCCTTTTCAATTCCAAGCAAGTAGTTTAATTTCCTGCTATGCACTTGTCTTCACCTACAACCAATTTCAAAACCCTGGTTTTACCTAACAGAATGTGAATGGAGATGGTTCTTCACTTTTCAAATATTAAGGAAGGTACTTTTTAAATAAGATAGTATTCACTTGTTTTCACTTACAATCAATGTCAAAATGGTGGTTTTACCTAACACTCTGTAAATGCAGGAGTTTCTTCAGTTGTGAAAACTAAGCATGTGCATTCCTAAATTGGCTGATTTCACTTGATCTCACCTACAATCAATGAAAAAACACTGGTTTTACCTAATGCTTTATGAATGTATGTGGTTCTTCATTTTTGAAAGCTAAGCAAGTTTCTCATTTAATTGCCTGCTTCACACTTCTAGTCACTTATAATCAAATCAAAGCAGTGATGATACATAATAGTCTGTGCATGCAGTCATTTCTTCAAATGCAAAAACTAAGCAAGTCCTTGTTTAATTGGCTGCTATGCACTTGTTTTCACATACAATAAATATCAAAACACTGGTTTTACCTAATGCTCTGTGAATGTAGGTGGTTCTTCAGTTTTGAAAACTATGCAAGTTACTTGTTTAATTGGTTGCTATGCACTTGTTTTCACTTAAAGTCAATGTCAAAACATTGTTTTATGGAGAGCTCTGTAAATGCATATAGTCTTCAGTTTTTAACACTAAGCAAGTAGTAATTTGCTTGTATGCACTTGTTTTCTCTTACAACCAATGTCAAAACCATTGTTTACCTAAAGTTCTGGGAAGGCAGTAATTTCTTCATTTGTGAAAACTAAGAAAGTTATTTTTTTAATTGGTTGCTATGCACTTTTTCCACTTACATTCAATATCAAAACACTTGTTTGACCTAATGCTCTGTGAATGAAGGAGCTTCTTCAGTTTTGAAAACTAAGAAAGTTACTTGTTTCATTGCTGCTATGCACTTGCTTTCACTTAAAATCAATAGCAAAATCCTGGTTTTACATAATACTCTAAGAATACAGATGTTTCTTCACATTGTGAAAACTAAGCAAGTTTCTTTTTCATTTCATGCTACACACTTGTTTTCACTTATAATCAATGTAAAAATTCTGCTTGTACCTAATGCTCTGTGAATGCAGTAGTTTCTTCATAAGTAGAAACTAAGCAAGCTACTTCTTTTATTGCCTGCTGTAACCATTGGCCAATTTCATGTAATTATGAATTCCAAAAATATAATTGAATCATGCTTGTAAACTGATCTGTTAATCTTGGCATGGTTAGGTTATGATTAGGGTGTTGAGCCCCACCCAATGGTGGGTGGGGGATCAAGTATAAAAGGCATGGCAAGATCAGAAAAAGCAGTCTTTTGAGAAGCAGTTTTCAGAAACAAAGCCCCAGGAGAAGAGAAGCAAGCCGTTCACCTGATTGCCTACAGCTTACCTTGTGGAGGAAACAGGAGCTAAGCCTGGAGAGAAATGCAGCACCAGGAAGAGAGGAACCCAAGAAGCCTGAAACCTGGACAAATGTCAGCAGCTGTCTTGCTCCAACACGTGACAATGGACTTTTTTGAGTGAAGAAACTTATGCTTTATGGCCTGGTAACTATGGACTTCTACCCCAAATAAATACCCTTTATAAAGACCAACCCATTTTTGGTATTTCACATTAACACCCCTTGGCTGATTAATACAGAGTTTGGTACCGAGGAGTGGGAAAGTGCTCTTGTAATTACCAAAATGTTGGAACGGTTTTATAAATGGGTAAGGGGTATTTTTTGGAGGAATTGTGAAATGCTTGATTTAAAAGGCCAAGATCGCTTTGAATAAACTGTTGATAACAATATGGATGCTAAGGAGTCTTTCTGTGATGCCTTATAAGTAAATGATGAAACTATTATTGGAAACTGGAGAAAAGGCAATCCGTGTTTTAAAGATGCAGAGAATTTAGCAAGGTTAACTCCTGGTGTTATAAGGTAGACAGAATTTGAAAATGGCGAACTGGAGCATTTAGCTGAAGAACTTTCCAAGCTAAACTCAGAGAAGTGGCTTGGCTTCTCCTTGTAGTTTATAGCAAAATACTAGATGAGTGAAATACACTAAGGACTGAACTTTTAGGCACAAAGAAAACAGAAACTCATTCCAGAACTTCCAAGTTTCTGGAAGTCAAATTCCCAGATGAAAATGCCCTATTTGAAGACTTTACTAAACTTGGAACTCATAACTCAGAATTGAAGATGCAGTTATTTCAGAAAGACTTGTGGAATGTCTTGCTGTCTGATGGCCTGGACCCCTGCTTCTTGCATGCTAAACCAATAAAGTTTTTGAGAGAGCTATATGGACAAAATCACTGTCAGCTTGGATAAAAGAGGACATGGAAAGGAGAGATTGAAGGAGAATCAGCTTTAAGAAGAAAACCATGGAAGCAGAGATCTGGACTTAAGACATCTCCTTGGGCCAAGAGAGGAGCCCTACCCATGTGTACAGAGAGGGTGAGTTTGCCCCTGCAGTTGAAGAGGGTGGATGTTCCTACCTGATGCTCTGAGAAAGCTTTGATGGCCCATGGTACAGAGAGGGTGAGTTTTCCCCAGCAGTTGAAGAAGGTGGATATCCTCACCCAATATTCTGGGCGAGTTTTGCCACCCCAGGGTGCAGGAAGGTTGGGGCATATTCCTCAAAGATTAGGGCAGTTAAGTTCAACACCCCATAGGTCTGAAGGGGTGTACCTGTCCGACATAGATTAGAGAAGGCCAGGTGGTCAATCCATTGCTCTGAGAGGTTTGAACCTGTATGCCAAATGTTAGGGAAGGCCAGGTGGTCAACTCATTGCTCTGAGAGGGTTGAACCTGTATGCCAAAGGTTAGGGGGAATGTCTTCATCTCACTGTACTAGGGGTCTAAGACTCTAACCCAAAGATTGGGTAAGGTGTGGCAATCACCCCAAAACTCTTGGAGGGTGAGGTCTGGAGCTTGGTCAACACCCAGATGCTTGATGAGGGTGGAACCAAGAAAATGGCCATTTGGCAAGCCTGTGGAAACGGTGGGTTCCCATGTGGCCCCAAGAAGAAGAAACCATTATCATAAGAATGACAATCAGACTTTGAAATCTAATAGAGGATGCCCTGCAAGTTTACAGAACTGTAGAGGATCCATGACTCATATTTAACATCCCAATTTCTCCTTATGATATTGAAAATGTTTATCCTTTGTCTTTCCATTTGTATATTGGTAGCAGTTAAATTGTTTTGTAAGTTTCAGAGGTATATAGCAGATGAGACTTTGCCTCAAGATGAACTGTATTACTTTAAAATGATTATGAAATGATTTTGTAGTTGAATTGTTACTAATTTAAGGTTTTTTGAATATTGTAATGTATTTTTGGAATTCAGAGGGTGGAGTGGAACCATTGGCCAATTTGATGTAATTATTAATTCCAAAAATATAATTGAATCATGCTTGAAAACTGATCTGTTAATCTGGGCATGATTAGGTTATGATTAGGGTGTTGAGCCCCTCCCCCTGGTGGGTGGGAAATCAAATATAAAAGGCATGGCAAGAACAGAAAAAGCAGTCTTTTGAGAAGCAGTTTTCAGAAAGAAGGCCCCAGGAGAAGAGAAGCAAGCTTTTCACCTGATTGCCTACAGCTGACCTTGTGGAGGAAGCAGGAGCTAAGCCTGGAGAGAAACGTAGCCCCAGGATGAGAGGAACCCGAGAAGCCTGAACCCTGGAAAAATGTCAGCAGCTGTCTTGCTCCAACACGTGAGAATGGACTTTGGTGAGGGAAGAAACTTATGGTTTATGGCCTGGTAAATGTGGATTTCTACCCCAAATAAATACCTTTTATAAAGACCAACCCATTTCTGGCATTTCATATTAGCACCCCCTTGGCTGACTAATACAGTTGCAATGCCCATGTTTACATTTACAATGAATTTCAAAACAAATGTTTTATGTATTGTTCTTTGAAGGCAGGATGTTCTTAAATTTTGAATTCTAATCAAGTAGTTTTATTTGCTGCTATTCACTTGTTTTCACTTACAATCAATGTCAAACTGGTGGTTTTTGCTAACCTTCTGTGAATGCAGGTGTTTGTTCAGTTGTGAAAATTAGGCTTGCGACTTCCTTAATTGGCTACTTTGCACTTGTTCTCACTTGCAATCAATGAAAAACACAGGTTTTACCTAAAACTTTGTGAATGTAAGTTGTTCTTCAGTTTTGAAAAATAAGCAACTTTCAATTTAATTTCATGCTACACACTTGTTTTCACTTACAATCAACACCTACGCATTGGTGATACATAGTATTCTGTATAGGCAATCATTTATTCACTTGTGAAAATAAGCAAGCTACTTCTTTAATTGGCTGCTACACACTTGCTTTCACTCACAATCAATTTCAAACACCGGTTTTATGTAATGTTCTGTGAATGCAGGATGTTCTTCAGTTTTAATTCTAAACAAGTTACTTGTGTTATTTGCTGGTATTTATTTGTTTTCACTTACAATCAATGTGAAAAGTGTGGCTTCATCTAATGCTTGATGAATGCAAGAGGCATATCAGATTTGAAAACTCAGCAAGTTATTTGTATAATTGGCTGCTAAGCACTTGTTTTCCCTTACAATCAATGTCAAAATTCTGGTTTTATCTAATACTTGTGAATGCAGAATTTACTTCAGTGTGAAAGCTAAGCAAGTCACTGTCAAAGCAGAAGTGATAGATAACATTCTGTAAATGCAATCATTTCTTCATTTGGGAAAACTAAGCAAGTTACTTCTTTAATTGGCTATTACACACTTGTTTTCACTTACAATCAATGTCTAAACACTGGTTTTACCTAACACTGTGAATGTGGGAGATTCTTCAGTTTTGAACACTACGCGAGTTATCTGTTTAATTGGCAGCTATGCACTTGTTTTCACTTACAATCAATGTCAAAATTCTCGTTTAACGTAATGCTCTTTGAATGCTGTTGCTTCTTCAGTTGTAGTAACTAAGCAATTACTTCTTTAATTGGCAGATATGCACTAGTTTTAACTTACAATCAATGTCAAAACACTGGTTTTATAGAATGTTCTGTGAATGTAGGAGATTCTTCAGTTTTGAAAACTAAGCAAATTACTTTTTCTTTTTGTGGTATGCACTTGTTTTCTCTTATGACCAAAGTAAAAATCCTGGCTTTACCTAATGCTCTGTGAATGCATGAGTTTCTTCAGTTGTGAAAACTAGGCATGTTACTTCCTTAATTGGGTGCTTTGCACTTGTTCTCACTTGCAAACAATGAAAAAACACTGGTTTTTCCTAATGCTTTGTGAATGAAGGTGGTTCTTCAGTTTTGAAAACTAAGCAAGTTTCTAGTTTAATTTTAAGTTTTAAAATTTAATTTTAAGTTTTTAGTTTAATTGCCTGCTACCCAGTTATTTTCACTTACAACCAATGGCAATTCAGTTGCGATATCTAACACTCTGTGAATGCAGTATTTTCTTCAGTTGTGAAAACTAAGCCTGTTCCCTCTATACTTGGCTGCTATGCACTTGTTTTCACTTGCAATCAATGTAAAAGTACAGGTTTTACTTAATTATCAGTGAATGTAGGAGTCTCAATAGTTTTGAAAACTAAGCAAATTCATGGCTTAATTGGCTGCTACCCACTTCTTTTCACTTACAATGTCAAAGCACTGTTTTTTCCTATTGCTCTGTGAATGCAGTAGCTTATTCTGTTTTGAATTGTAAGTAAATTTCTTGTGTGATTTGGTGGTATTTATTCTCAATCAATGCCAAATCTTTGGTTTTACCTAATGCTCTATGAATGCAAGAGGCAGTTCAGTTTTGAAAACTAAACAAGTTACAGGTTTAATTGGCTGCTATGCACTTGTTTTCACTTACAATGTCAATATGCTGGTTTTACCTAATACTCTGAGAATGCAGTTGTTTCTTCAAGTTTTGAAAACTCAGTAAGTTACTTTTTCATTGGATATTATGCATTTTTTCTCTTGCAATCAATGTCAAAATGCTGATTTTACCTAACACTCTATGAATGCAGGAGTTTCTTCACTGTTGAAAACTAGGCTCATTACTTCCTTCATTGGCTGTTTGCAATTGTTCTCACTTCCTGTTAATGAAATAACATTGGGTTTAATCTAATACTTTGTGAATGTAGGTGGTCCAACACTTTTGAAAACTATGCACCTTTCTAATTTAATTGTCCGCTACACACTTGTTTTCACTTACAATCAAATGTCAAAGCAGTGTTGATACATAACATTCTATTGGTTCAGTCATTCCTCCACTTGTGAAAACTAAGAAAATTCCTTGTTTAATTGGCTACTATGCAATTGCTTTCACTTACAATTCATGTAACTGCACTGGTTTTACCTAATGCTCTGTGAATGCAGTAGTTTATTCATTTGTGAAAACTAAGGAAGTTATTTCTCTAATTGGCTGCTATGCACTTGTTTCTCTTACATTCAATATCAAAACACTTGTTTGACCTAACGCTCTGTGAATGAAGGACGTTCTTCTGTTTTCAAAAATTAAGCAAGTTACTGTTTAATAGGATACTATTCACTTGTTCTCACTTACAGTCAATGTCAAAATGGCAGTTTTAACTAACACTCTGAGAATGCAGTCATTTATTCACTTGTGATAATTAGGCATATGTATTAGTCAGCCAAAGGGGTGCTAATGTGAAATACCAAAAATGGGCTGTTCTTTACAAAGGGTATTTATTTGGGGTAGAAGTCTACAGATACCAGGCCATAAAGTGTTCTGTTTCTTCTCTCACCACAGTCCATTGCCATGTGTTAGAGCAAGACAGCTGCCAGGGTTTGCCAGGGTTCAGGCTTCCAGGGTTCCTCTCTTCCTGGGGTTGTGTTTCTCTCTGGGTTTAGCTCCTTTTTCCTCCATAAGG